>JASAND010027262.1:0-107599 GCA_030248195.1 Trissonchulus latispiculum | reverse complement strand
CGACTCAGAGGTAATTTCGACTGCACAAGCGCGGGCGTCGTTTATTTGGCGGAAATCAGGGGGTGCCCTTCCCAATATGTGGGGAGACTGGCAACCCACTCTCCATACGGTTTAATGGACACCGACATGCCATTCGCAAAATGGATGCTAGTAAGCCACTTTCAATTGATTTTAGCAGTCATAGCCACAATTTACCTGATCAGCTTGTTACGGTGATCGATTCTGCGGACGACGAAGCCACACGAAAGAGGAAGGAAAAGTGGTGGATAAGTCAACTCTTTTCGGACTATCCTTTTGGAATCAATGGGGAAACCGTCCTTCGGAAAAACAAAACCCCACCTCCCGGGACTTTTGCTACTAGCATCCATTCTAGAGTAGTCGACAACAACAACAGCAACAGTGGTAACAATCCCAATTTTGAGCCCTCCCAGCCCTCCCGGGAACCCCAGACCCCCGGATCCCTACCCTCCCAGAGACCCCAATTTTCCCATCTGCCTATTCAACCGAACTTGGATTCCCCGAAATTTGACCCCCGAAGAACGATTGCAGCGTGTGAAGAATCGCCTGAGGAAGGGGCCCGCCGTGGATCCCAGAAACCGGTAGCGGAATAAGGTTGGTCTGACTCTGGCTGTCCACGTTTTGATGAATTCTATATTGCATTTGATTTCATTGTATCCTCATGGATCCGTGGACTGGTAGCCGTTTTGAATCTTTCTCACTCCTGAAGTGAATGAGTGAGACAGGAGCAATACTTCATTCTTGGACAAAACACTTCAACATGTACGATATGGTGCCAAAAACTCACAAAATGGTGGGTTCAACCATTGTCTGTGATCTTCAGTATTTAGCTGATGCCTGAGTGACATATGCTAATTGAAGGACATACCGTCTGAGCTGTCAAGCTGCGGTAGTATTGCTCCCTAATTCTATTACAATCACTGTAAGCACGACATATAAATTATATAACCTATTCAGCTCCATCAAAGACGTTGCCGAACAAACACTTTAATGTTGATCAAGTTCTCAAGTTTATTATGTCCTCTTCATAAAACAACACAGACGGCGACGACAACAAGTACAATCACGTGGTCTGAGGATCAAAATATGTTCTGGTTAAAAAGTATCTACCCATTCCAACAAGACTTTTCAACAGTACCACGACACGACAGACGGTATCTTACACTTTTTACGACTCTTCTCTGCTTCTCAGTACAAATACCGAAATATGCAATACGCATGTTGACTTCCAAAACCAAAATTAGATGAAGTAGATATCCAATACCAACCAAAAACGGCAATCATTTCACCAGAAGAAACAGACTTGTTACAAGACGATCACTTCTTATTATCAATAAATACGATTCAAACATCTGCACGAAAACTGTCAATATTTTACAGCTACACGAGCACAAAAAGTAATATATAATTAAAATAACTTTAGTACACAGTCTGTGGAGCACTTACGAAAGAAAAATGTATAACGCACAGTAACTCAATACACACAACATGCATATACGCATAGAGTACTGCGCGACATTACGGAGCAAAATTCTCAACAGAGGAGGTCACTAAACAATAGGAATAAAAGCATAAACACATCCACAACACGGGCACGTATGTGGATAGTACGTACACAAATACAACAGAATATACGCTGATTCCAGGTAAGTGATGGTTAAGGGGTTACCGGGCGGAAGGCCATAAATAAACAAGGGGAGGAGAGATGACTGTTTAGCGCAGTGACATAGGGAGTGACAAACAAGCACACAGAAATTGCAAAAAATGACGAAGAGGGAAAACTCTGGTGCAAATAAACATTTAAGCTTTGTGACAACCTAATTTTATATTGACAGAATCAAGACATTAAAAATAGGCTACTAAGAGATATGAACACTCGAGTTTAGGACCACCAAAAACGTATGGAAGAGGATGGCCGAGCGAAGGCCGGAGAATCATCGAAACCGAAAACTACTAACAGAAAACAGTGGGATGAGAAATAGCATTAAGTTATCAATCAAAGAGTAATACGGTGGGGGTGTGGGGTGGGGAGAGGTCTAGTTATAACCAGCCAGCTAGTGAGAGGCCTGAACAGTAGGCCATTGCTCCAACTGTCCTTCAGCTGGGCCTGGGGAAGGGCTGGACGATAGAGTGTCACTTAGGACAGAGCTGAGTACGGTGGAGTCGGCAGCCGACGACTGATTTCCCTCATCAGAAAAGCAACCAGAACTATCATGCTCTGAGGTCGAGGACTGGGTGGGAGTTTCCTCCCCGCCCGTCTCCAGCCCAGAAGTGTCAGAGCGGCCAGGTGGACGGCCGGCGCCACAGCTGGCATCGTACCAAAACTCTTCCGCCAGTTGACGTACATCCGCCGCCTTATCCTTGGCCATCTTGTCCACGACATCCACTACGCTTTTCCAGTTGGCTGGATCAGTGAAGAAGCCTAAACCAGAGAAAAGGAAAGAGAAAACTATCAGAGAAAAAGAATGAAATACACCATGGACCCAAAAAATATGATTCGCATATAGACATTTTGCCATAATTAATTACAACTAGGGGAGATTTTTCACAATGATGCGCGTTCAATGATTTTACAAAAAATTGTAATTCTACATATTGAGTGTCGATACGTCACTACGTCCACCATAAAATCCATACAATCCTATTCATCTGCTTAGAACTAAGCTCAGCCCAAATTATTGCATAGGATACTATGAGAGCGGATCTGTTAACGTACACTCGTCTGTAGGCCCGGTCTGTTGTCGAGCACAGCGAACGAGTAAGTTTGCCAAGGCAATGCGGACATTGGCAACCCTGTCCTGAGAGAGAGCAAGAAGATTGGGCAACATGGACTCTGCAAATTTCTCCTCAGACACAGACTTCTGGGCAATCACCTCCGCACAAAGGCAAACATATCTATACAAAAATAAACAACGACAAGCATGGTAACAAACTTGCAGTTATATAAGTTTTATAACACAAAAACCTCAGGTGCTATAAAGTAAAAATTTACATAACAACAAATAGCAATAACATTTATAATTACCCTTACCTGCAGAGCAAAAACTACAATTAGGCTATGACCGTGTTAGCTTTAATAATTAAATTAAAGAAAGAATTTTTGTCCGGAAATAATCCTCCAGGACCTTACGGGCGCAAGCACCCAACGATGGCTCTCACAGTGTCCCTGACTGCAGCATTCCATCGTTCAATGTCCTGAACAGAGCAACTTCATAGCATGTTAGTGACCACATAGCAAGCCATTTCTTATGCAACATGTTGTGAGGCTTTAAAATGATCTCCGTGTCTTCAGCAATCCGTCGCTTCGTCCGGGAATGCTCAGTCAGGCACACAAATACGAGTGGGGCTTGCAGGCAGCGCAGGAGGAGCTTGATATGACAGGCGTAAACTAAGGCTCTATTTTTTTAAACATTAAAAGGTTAATCCGCATAAAGAAACAGCACCTCGGAATAAACGGATTTAAATTCACTCCAGCGAGTTAAAAGGATTAAATTTAATTCTGTTTCTTTAATGCACCTAGGATTAAAATTTTACACTTCGGATGAAAAAGTGAAAGCTAATTTTCGTTATTCATCGCTGTTAATTTAAAGAACTAAAAACTCATCCAAACTAAAAAATCACTCACGTCTGCCGACGTCTCCAGAACTGTTCGGATCGGGCAAAGGATTTTACGACATCCACAATAAATCTGTCCGTAATTTCAGTTCTATAGGGTTGATTACTACCATCAGTAGTAGCAGTAGGTTCCAACGAAGGATTGTTGTTTATGGCTTTGAAGTCCTGAGTACGAGCCACTTCTGTGTGATGAAAATGTCTTAGTATAGAGGCCAGCTGAAATAAAAAAGCTGACTACATAAGCTAAATGAATATCTTATATTCCTCAATAAATGGCACAATGTGATAGACTATATACGTATGTACAGTATGTTACAACTTACAACAATATTTACTAATACCAAGACAGGGTTTTCTTTTTCAAAATCGGACCAGTGTAAATCTTGTGTAAATTTAAATTTCAGTGTGTATTTTTGTTTGAAGCTGTGTAAAATCTAAAAGTGTTGTTTTTGAGATATAATACGAAATAAAATAAATTTAAGCGTTATTTTATTGCAACAATGTTATTTTCGGATCATTCAATCAAAAGTTCTGGCAACTGCACTTGTGTAACGTCCGTGGGGGACACGTCCGTGTAACGTAGAAGAACCCACGCGGGGGGTAAATTGTAATAAAATTCGCAATGGAAAAGTCTAAAAAGATTATATAATCCATTAAATGCCAAAACAAGGATTGGACAAATTCTAATTTCTGAAAAAACTTCGCCTACTGAGACCATTTCTTTAATTTTCCAACTTTTTGGAATAATTTTTTCACAAACATTCTGGTTTCGTACTATATAAAAGGTTCGAAGCTTTAATTGCTGTAGGGGAATTTTCCATAATATGGACAGAAAACACCCATTCTGAGCCCCCCCCAGAAGTTGAGAAATTTTTTAAAATTATCGGCAAAAACGCAACAGTTGCATTTTTTAGCTTTCGTTTTGAATATATACCTATTGTGCTAGACAGCAACAATTTTTGTGGCTCAGACTGCATGATAAAAGATATGTACAAGACACTGGCGGATCCAGGATGTCGTGAGAGGGGCGGTAAAATGTTTCCAGCGGGGGGTCTGGGGGGGCGGAGCCCCCCATAAGTTGAAGAAGTTTTTGTTGTTGCAATAAAATCGGTCTTCGGATCTTTAATTCTTTTCATAAACTCTTTAAAAAACTCTTAAAAATTCTGGACATTTTGGGACCAAAAGTGGTAATTTTCTCCGAAAAATCGGATGCATTTCAAGCTTTTTCTTCATAAATGCAATAAATATGTGGTTAAAATGTAGGAAATTCGCGCCGAAGGCGAGAAATTTTGTTTTTTGCCCTTTTTCCTCTTTCTCTCCTTAATTTTTCCTGCCTTCGAATCGCGACGGGGGGGCGCCCCCCGCCATCCCTGGATCCGCCCCTGGTTCAAGAAACGATATTGAATCGTATGTACTAGCTATATTACCTACTATACTATCTTACAAATATTTGCACGCTGTACGTGAATAAATTATACGCAACCGGATAAGCAGATGTATTTGCAGAAACAACCTATAATCATGTCGTAATGCAGAAAACCATGGTAAATGACTGGAAAGCGGCGGGGGTCTGGGGGCGGTAGCCCCCAGCTAAAAGCTAGAGCTATTTTAAATATGAAGGGCTTGAAAACTATTTTTTCAGAGCACTTTTTGCAAAAATTTTCGAAAATGTGGCTGTGTATTTTGGTGTGTAAATTAGTTTTTCACTGTGTAAATTTATTTATTTTGTGTAAATACACAGTATTTTACACAAAAAGAAAACCCTGCCAAGAGTACATAATGATAAGAGTGTGACAGCAGGCAAGCACTCTGTTATCACCTGCAGGTACATGCTCTGCACTAGAGATGAGATCAGGGCCGACAAAGCCCGGCCCGGCCCGGCAGACCTGGTTTCCAGTCAGGGCCGGGCCGGGCCGGGCCTGAGAAACCGTCAGTAAGGGACGGGCCGGGGCGCGCAGCTTCCAACGAAAAAAGCCCGGCCCGGCCCGGCCCTGTTCGGCCCTGCCAAGCCCTGACGTTTTTCACATTAATTTATTGCATATATACACTTTCCAATTCTAAGAATTGATTTTGCCTTCCTAAATTCAAAATTTCTTGCATTCTTTGTGTCAAATGAGACTGAATATACAACAAATCAATATCAATATCAATATCAAATTTGCGTCAGCTTTCAAGTAACAGAAGTTTAATCTCTATTTTCAAAGTTTCTAGTTTCAAACTCTATTTCTAAACAAACTCTAAACAAACAAACATCCAAACATGTAAAACATTTAACTATTTCGGTAAATCGACCTCAGGCTAATTTAGTACATTTTAGTGCTAATTTCCTTAGCAAGGTAGGATGATGAAATATATTTGTAATGCACTGTTTTTGAGAGAACATGAATTTTGGATCTCGAGAATACAATAGTGCGGCAGAACACAAAATTCCAAGTGTCTCAAAACTTCATAGAAGAATTTTTTAAAATCAGGGCTTTTCAGGGACGGGCCGGGCCGCGCAGACCTAAACGGCGCTCAGGGCCGGGCCAGGGCCTGACGTTTTTGACACAGGGCCGGGCCGGGCCGGACAGACCTCAAATTTGAACAGGGCCGGGCCGGGCCGGGCCGAAAAAGTCGGTCCTGATCTCATCTCTACTCTGCACGCTAACGCCCTGCCCCCCACTAATCGGTACCTAGTGACCCCCCCCCCCAAATCAGAGCTCAGTCAACCACTTCCCATTTCAAGCAACATTTTGTCCAAACGTTCACGAAGACGATTCGAATTTTGTTTATTTTTGGCTGAACTCTTTCTTCGCTGATCTCTTCCACAGATTTTCGCCCGCTCCCTTAGAATTTCAAATTTTGACTAAAAATGCCAGAACTTTACCAAACCCGTCAAACATAACAAACTGGAAAAAATCCATTAACAGTGGTTTAAAATAAAGAAAATAAAAATTTTTCAAAACATATCGGGGGTTGCAGGTTCAACCACCGCAGCTTCCATTCCCCATATTCCATGAAAAATTCCCCCCAAACTAAAAAGATCAAAATACAGTATTAGCAACTAACCAGAACGTATGCCACTTTTCGAATTTCCGCTATTCGTTCTGTAGCCAGGGTTAAAGCTATAGGACTGAAATATTCGTTTATATCTTCTATGCTGTACAGCTCGCATAAGGGCGTCAATTGCCTGAAAAGAGTGTCAAAAATTGATTCATAAGAACGTCGCCCTAAAAAAACTGAACAAAATATTGCATTGAAACAACGAAATACGCTTAAAGGAACCAAAAACCTACAGAAAAAATACAAAAAATCTGTAAAAAGCCTAAATTTTTTACTCTGCCAGCAGATGACGAAAGCGCCAATTGCGAGGGTTGTCTGGAGACAGAAAGTCTGGTATGTTGCTCAGCAAATCCCGACGATGTTCCGGATTCAGTATCTGCAATAAACTCTTTGAAAATAGAGTTACCAAATTTTAGTGGACAATTTTAGCGAACACAACATAAATAGGCCTAATCTGAAGACGGTTTCAACTTATAAGAAGTATAGTTATGCATAAGCGATGGTGTGCGCAAAAGCCTACATAAAGATAGAAGCACATACTGCAGCGATAAATCAGCACGCACATCAGGCACCAAACAAACCTCGACAAAGGGATAACGCGCAGCCATAGTACAAAGCTTTTAATACCCGACCAAACTCTACAAATTGTTTCATTTTTCGACAAGAGACGTAGAGTCAACCAACTACAGTTAACCCCAACTCCAAAAATCCCCCCACTTGAGTAAGTCCACTTAGCACAAGAAACTCGATGCAATCTAACCTTCAGAAAATCATATAGGTGTTTTAGAACACCTATTCGGACCTCATCAAGATCTTTTAGGAAGCTCACAAACACCGGAAGCAGATCATGCAGTGTAATGTCCGGTCCCAATATAGCAGCCAATTCGTGCACCGAAAATGCCAGCGTTCGTCTCACCTTCCACTAAAATTAAAATGAAAACTGAAATTAAAGCGGAAATTGAAATAAAAATCAAAACCTTCTCTCATCCTTGTTTCGATATCCAGTTGTTACGATGTCTCATAGTTTAATATGGAGAAAGGTAGCTACAAATACACTGACATACTGTTCAGCCTCCAGCGTACCTGCATATCATTGGACAGCTGTACATAGAGCTGCTTTAGACAGGGCCAATTCTGCCGGCCAATTGTATAGGCCACGGCTGGCAAATTGAAGGCACAGTGTCGACTGATATCTGTTTCTACCTGGGTCCTGCTCGGATCCACCATACTCAGAAAGTGATCCAAAAGTGGCTGAGGGATTATGTCCTGATACTGGAAGTCTCTGGGAGGCGCCTTCTCCATGATGTCTTCACTGGAGCTTGTACTGGAGTGCAACAGACCTGAAAAAACAACAAAGTAGGGACACGGATAAAGAAACAGAACAAGTAGGTATAGTGACAGCAGCTACATTTAGTATTTGCCAGCTTAGAGCTGGAAGCCTTGTATATAATGTGTTGTCGCTTTGTTCCGTCTTTCATAGAGTCATGACAGATATGAAAGACGGAACAAAGCGATAATCACATTTTCATAGGGCAGAGGAGACACAGTAGACTTGGAAACAGAACAAACCACAAAATCGACAAAGAATGAAACTGTCTCGTTATCTAAAATGGACTTAACATTTTTCCAGCTTCAAGAGTATCATTCCTATGATCCAACATTCTGGAACATTTCTTTGATTTCAGTCTCGTTCAGAACTAAAGTCTGAATAAAAAATCTTTGGAACCGAAATGTGTGCTCCTGTCTAGAGTTAACAAAATGAAGGAAAATATATACTTTAGAATCTTCAGGAGGAGAATCCGCTTAACCCATAAAATCCGGTTTGTATCCGGTCACCGGATACTAAATCGATAAGAACGCTTCAGATTCGGAAGGAGAATGCTAATTAATCCATACTCTAGTATGTTGATTTTGGTGCTTGGCCCAAAACATTTCCGAAAATCGGTAACCGGATGTCTAAGTTACAAAAACCGCACAGCAAGATGCGTTGGTCGTACAGCTTTGGTGATTCGATCTTTGCATTCCTGGGCTTTTTTACTGAAGCGGGGGTGGGGGGGCGCCCCACTCGACCCCTTCCCCCCCCCACTTTTTTGGGCTTGCCCCCCCAACTCACTAAAAGGTGCCCAGAAAATGTCAAATTTTATGGATTTCTGGTCAAAATTTTCAAAAATTTTCCGGCTTCGCCGGAATTTTTTGCTCAAACATCGCCTACTTTGGTACTCAAACTTAATTTTTGAGCACTGTTAAGCATAGTTATAACAGTATATGTAGAAAACAGACTATTTTTACTGCATTTTTAGCGATTTTAGACCACTTTAGATTCCCCCCCCCCACTTTTGGGTCCCCCCCACTAGTGGGGGGGCTCCCCTCCACTCTCCCTACCCCCACATTTTTTCGCCTAGAAAAAGCCCAGCATTCCTCGGGTCGAAATTTGTCTGTATACAAAGTTTAGTCTGGTTTGGACCAAAACCCATGAATAGCCCATGAAAACCCAAATTTCATAGCTCAGAACAGGAAATGGACCGCATATTCGATTGTTTTGACACCGGTAAAATGAAAGTAGCCTCCCAAAGATCCACTTTGCCAAAAACTAACATTTTGTACCCGTAAATCCGAGCAACAGACCAGACAAACCAATTTTTCCAGTTTTTTCGAACCGGATATAACCATAGATCATGCAGTTTTGGTCCAAACCAGACGAAATTTTGTACTGGGCTTATTCTAGTGGGGGGGGTTGGGGGGCCCGCCATAAACACCCTTCCCCCCCCAAAAACCGTTCCCCCCCCAAAAATCGCCCCCCCCCCAAAAAGTGGGTGCCCCTTTTGGTACCAAATTTTGCCCTGAAAAAATCGCTCAGAAGGCCAAATTTTCAAAAATTTTCCGGCTTCGCCGGACATTTTTACTCAGTTTTTGCCCTTTTCAACACTAAATCTGTTTATTTTTGCTATAAAAATCAACTTTTATAGTATATGCCAGAAAAACAGCGCTATTTTTAGCATATTTTCCGAAAAATTTTCGGCCCCCCCCCCCAAAATTCCTTGCCCCTCGAACCTTTGGGGGCCCCCCCAAGAAGCCCCCCCCCAAGAAAAAATCCCTAGAATAAGCCCAGTTGTATACAGACTAATTTCGACCCGAGGAATGCAAAGATCGAATCTCCAAAGCTGTACGACCAATCCATCTTACTGTGCGGTTTTTGTAACCTAGACATCCGGTTACCGGACGTGACCCGATTTTCGGAAATGTTATGGAAAAGGGCCAGGCCAACATACTAGAGTATGGATTAATTATCATTCTCCTTCCGAATCTGAATCGACGAATTAAACTAAACTAAACTAAACGACTTTATCGATTTAGTATCCGGTACCCGGATACAGACCGGATATTGCGGGTTTAGCGGATTCTCCTCCTCCTGAGGATTCCACCCACAGAATTTAATTACAAGGCAAGAGACATTAAGCGACATAATAAAGAGCCATATACAATTAAGCAAAAAACACCACGACGTATGCAACGTTATTTCTCTAAGCACTTAGCAGCAAATATATAATGTGGAACACGCTTACGTTCTGACGAAAGGATCATTTCAGATGAGTACAACAACGGGGAGGGTCGGTGATCAAGCAGTTTGACTGAAGACACGGACGTCGTCGTGGTTGCTGACATTTTCGGAGACCCTGTATCACTGTTTACCGCAATCGAGATCACATTGGATTTACTCGTTATTTCCTGCTGCTGCTGCTGCTGCTGTTGTAGTTGTTCACTGGTGACCTTCTGCATAGCTAGAGCCGGTTCCTTCTCAGAGATCAGATTTAGTGGATCAGAATCCAGCTTTTCTGACTCTTTTCTGGCACCAGAACCAAAATCGTGAAAGGAACTGCTATTATCCAACTCTTTCAAACTACTGCTACCACTATCCTCCTTGAGATCACTGCTGCCAAACGACGACTCACTGATGGAGGGCAGCTCAGGCGGTCGATGATAGGAGAACCGGCGGTTCATAAAATTCTTCAGCGCCGGCTCCGGGGAGGTACCCAGGATGTCCAGGCTAGGATCTCTAGCCGTAGAAGCCAGAGGGCCCGCGGTACCGCTAGCGGGCAGGGGAATGTCAATCGGTTTACCGCCTGGAGCATCCTCTAGGGCCGCCTGCCAGTACATAAAGGAACTGTAGGCAGTGGGAATCTCTCGTCGATCGCTCTTTCCATCGCCTTCCTCCAGACTGGTGGGAAGTGGCAAGTTATCTTCACCCTGAGGTACCGTAGCTTGTTGACCATGCTGGAAATCCGTTGTGGGATCAGCTTTGGATTTGCCCGGATCCTGATCCAATAATCCTGATCCACCCTCATCCCCTCCCCCATCCGAATCCGCTGACAGTCTCAGTAGACCGCCGCCACCGGAACAAGAAGATAGATCATGCTTGTTGCCAGCTGCAGTCTGCTGCTGGCCAGAAGACGTCAATATTTGTTTCTGTTTCAGGGAAGAATTTTCAAAGATCATGGATCCGAATAGATCATCAATTTCCATGTACTCCTCTGGATCTGGCAGTTTCTGAGAATGCGACGATTGGCCGTCAGCAGTGGGCACTGTCCACTTTGAACTGGGCGGCAGCAGACTTTCCAGATCAAGCTCGAAGGTTTCCTCGGAACTGAACTGGTCATTGTCGGCGGCCGCCAAAGATGTTTGATCGCCATGACCGCGTTGGCCTTGATCGGAGGGCTCCTTCGAATCCTGGCTGACCTGTTGACCGTTGCTGCCCTTCTCTGTCCCTTCTACTGTAGCAGAGTCCAGCCGTGATGCATAGCTGTCACAGGTTGTACCCAGAGGACCCAAGCCTAGACTGCGCAATTCTTCGCTAAAATCAACAAAGAAATGGTTTACATTGAATGCTGAACCAAAACAAGTATCAGTGTGTTCACAAACGTATATATTACTGATCAACGTCAATATATGCGCAAACGCACATACGTACATCCCTATTAACTAAGGTGCGTACCCAAACAATCTCACTAATCAAAAGCGCAAGCAGCCAACTAACGCTATTCTACTATTTTTAGACAAAAAACCAAAGAAGCATACACAGGTAGCGAAGCAATCTGTAACTCGACAAATAAATGTAGACTGAATTTTCAGAAATTTGGAAAAATAATGACGCTGCTGCATTTAAGTCAAAGTGCGGTAGAGCAAGAAAAGGTGTATACAGAAACGGATATATGTATATACATAAGTATGTAACGGCGCGATAACATGACGTAATGTAATTCGTTAGCCTGCCTGCTTACAGGTAAACATCATAACGAGAACGTCGTCGATGACAACCGGCCATTACGACAGCTCGAAGTGAACAAATTAGAATCAAGTTAACAAGTAAGAGCACTGCTGAGACCCAGACAGCAAGTAGGCCAACAAATGACGTTAGCAACATGGAAGCACTACATAAGCATGAGACCACGCGTTCGATGAGTCGAAACGAGAACAGCAGGGATTCATGTATCAAATCACAGAAGTCGACAAAAATTAAAATTTAAAAATAACGAAACAGTAACTAAATACGAATTAATTAAAAATATACCTTAGCTCTTCCTGAGTAATTGTTGACGGATCTCTGTAGATAAGGTGTCCATCAATCCATTTTAGGCCGGTTCTATTGGAGTCAGCAAAGGTGGAAATAAATGGACCCAAGGCTTGGAATGCAGAACTTTGAACCTGAAACAAGACAGCACAGCAAGATGCAGCTAAGCTGTTAAGACCTCATACAAATAAAAGCCTAGCTAGGTACTAACGTCATTCGAACATATACATTGTTAAATGGTTAGAATTAAAGGCATTCGTCTCAATTTGTGAGTACACTTTAAAAATTACGCGGACGCTTTCTCCGAAAGCATTAAGAAGAAAAGACAGAAGAAACTGTCAAAAGAAAAGAGACAAAGAAGAAACCGACACAGCTAAAAGGGCAGCCATTCAAGATAAGAGCGAAAAAAAGGAAGAGGTTAAAAACTGCCAGCACTAGCCCCCCCCACCCCTACCAAAATAATACTTATGTCTACAGAAATTAGACACCCAACCACACAACCGTACACATCCAATATAAACTTTCCCCACGCACACGACGCGTTATCACAATAGGCTGCACATACATACCCATCTTGAGCTGTCGGCCAAGAGCACAATAAATACAGGGGCTAATTGCTGACGCCTGATTTGCATAGAGCACTGCTGTGATATGTCTGTAAAGCACTCAGCACAAGCCTTCCTGACGCCCCATATAGAGTCCTGACTCAGGGCTATCAGATGAGGTACCAGCAGACGCTCTGTCAGATCACGTCCTAGGACTCGACTAAGCTCTCCCAGCTGACCCGCACAGAGCTGCAAATAGAGCAGAAACCAAACAGGTAAGAACTGCATGCAATTACTTCATTAATTGATCTGAAGTCGCGCACCGCAGTTGCAAATGCTTACATAAACTAAACCTTATAAAAGGTAACAGAGAAAAAGTTACAATCAAAGAATGAGATCTATACAACTTGTTATTTACACTTTTACCTTAAAAAGTGAGGTCAACCAACTAACTAACTGAACAAAATTGACCTACGCAGGCCTTCAGAGTCAAGTCATCTTCCTAGTCAACTTCAGAGAGAATCACTACATTTCCGCCCCGGATAATTCTAATCTGCCGTGCAGTAACGAGTATAATGCTCTAAAAAAGCCTGTTCTAAATCTCAGTGAGCTTACCTTTCGTATATGAAACAGCTGGTCCTGACAGAATTCAGTGAAATATGGCAACAAAGATCGAACTGTTCGCTCTCTACCAAGTGGGGAGATCAGTTTGCAAAGCATCTAAAAGTCATCAATCGCAATTATATTTAAATTCCAATCAAATATTTTATATTTTAAATTTTCGAAATTAAAGTTAAAGTCCTAATTATGTAGTTATTTTAATGTACAAAAATAACCAAGTCGTGTATACCAGATTTGCAATTAATTAAATCGTCAAGTTACGCTGTGCTTCGTCCTGATGATGAAAAAGGCAGTATCCAGAAATTGCAATAATAAGTTCAATCCAGGGCTAACCATGAGCTCATCAAAGTTGGCTGTGATAGAAAATTAATAACCCTATCGAACAGTCCAACTTTGACGTGCCCATAGCTAACAGATAAAATCATAATTCGACACTTCAATATAAGAGCACAGTCGATGATCAGATAAAAATATCGAGTGAAACAAAGCAGAATTATACGATAGAAAATGCTGAAATCTAACAGGGTTAGACAAATTACAATAGCATGGTCATACTCCACATTTAATCTTCTTAATTATCCAAATAAACCAAAAATATTGTACAATACACGTATTTATAGCAAAATTAAAAATCATTTCAAAACTGTTGTATATACCCCAACAACTTCCACACGAATATCCTCCTGATTACCACACTTTGCCAGCATGAGTAAAACAGGAACAACTTTGTGTTCGAGATCATCTGAAATATACACTTTCTCAGTGATTTAATTCAATTTATACGTATGAACTTTAGTAGAAAAAAGGATGTCGAGGAATCTCTCACACATTTCAATGAAATTGGAATCCACTCCAAGGGCAGCCAAACTATCAGTTATTGAGTACGTATGTAGCAATCGTTCTTTACAAACTGCACCGGGGGGCAGTCAAAAGATGTTTTACATCCGATACTACAATTTTTATGCCCCACGTTCATGCATTTTCTTAGTCAATCTGAGGCGCATTAAGAATAAAAAAAGGATAGACGCTCCATCTGCATGCAAAATAACATAAACACTAAACTACGGCAGTAGCGTAGGTACAAAAAAATTTCGGAGAAGCGGTTTTGACCGAGTACTTTGGAGGGGATTTTCTGATTTTTGCGTAACAATTTCTTAGAGCGAGGGTCTCTTTCCACCAAACGAGCGCGTTACCGCTATTCAATGCTGCCCCAGAACCCCTGATACGGGGCGAAAAACTTTTGCCGGAAACAGTCAATTATTAAAAAATTCACTAAATTAAATTTATAGCAATGGTACTTATAATTAATTGTATATTTGCTAAAATCCAATGGCTTTTGAATTCTTGCAGAATAAATTTCGCCCCTCCTCTGTATAAAATGCAAAATGGGTATATATAACCTGCAAACATTACCAGTTGATAATATTCCCTGATCCAACAAAACAAGAACTGCAGCTTGACTTGTTTTGCGAATCTAGAATTACAAAAAATAAGTTACACAAATATAAACAGCTCTAACAGTCGCAGCAATACGAAAGTTAGACATTGACAGTCTTGAGTAAAAACTAAAAAATTTATCCAGAGCTTTCTATCTCTATGATGCATAACTAACTACTCTTATCTGAACGCTGCGTTGAGTTTTGTGCGGGGGTCCTCTTGGCTTTCCTCTTAAAATTTGTGTAATGGCTATAAACAACCCTGGATCTCTGGAGCCTCCAGAATTTTCATTAAAATATGTGTACAAAAATATTACATAGTTATAGACGAAATCTTTGACAAAACTTAGGAACCCCCAAGAACGCCCACCACAAAACTAAAGCTTGATAGGATCATATCTCTCATAAAAGTTAAGAATCCTAAGAACCTCCAACAAACTTTAGATACGGATCAGATCAGTTAAAAAACCCAGAACACCCAGAACCCTCACAAAAATAAATGCTTCAAAAGAAAAATATACGTAGTGGACCAAAGCCCAGCAAAAACTAACTTTTATCTTGACATGGTCCATCAGGGAAATTCAAACCTCCAGTGGGATTCAAGCCCATGACTTTTTACATCGGTTGCAAATGTGCCACTGACTAACGAGCTAACGGTGGCACATTCGTATCAAGCCTAATCGTAATGCGTCCATGTTAAAACGCAATTCGCGTAGTTTTCTGTCTGCTCTGCTCTGTCCCGGGCGTGTCCCGTATTCTGAAAAGGTGCGGGCCCAACTCGAAAAAGGAGGGGTCTCTGGACTTAACTTTTGCCAAAAGCAGCCAAATTTGCGCAAAAATACTTAAAAATTGCAATAACATTTCGGACCCCCTGGATGCACCCTGGCTCTGTCAGATAACTGCATACCATAAATGATTGTCACCTGATGATTGGAGTCTGAAAGAGCCTTGAGCAAAAGCGGGAGTAGGATAGAGCTGATGAATGAGCACAGATAGGGAGAGTGCCAGCATCGAAGACACAGCATAGGAAATTGTTCCAGTATTTCCATTCGAAGCAAAACTTCTGAAACAAAGCAAAAATGACAAGTGCTGTACGTATATAATGATGCACATAAGCTCAACCTACGTTCAGCACTGAACCGAAAGCATTTCAAAGCAACCTTTTATGACGTCCTCTAAAGCCAACCTAACCAGAATCACTATATAAAAATATGCATCAGTGATCGTGTTTTGTAAGTTCACGTAACCGGCAGTTGTTCACTAAATAATGCCATGCTTTTACAAGAAAATCTCCACAAACCAACCATTTTCGGGCTCAAGACATTCTTGAACAATCTTGAAAAGCACCTCCACTGAAACAGGATCTGTCTCCACCTGCTGAAGTGCTTTCACAAGACTGCTTAGGGCTGCCTGTCTAAAACACAAAGGAAGGAAAGATAGGGTTATAATATGTACCACCAGTCTTTTCGAATAAAATACGGATCCATTTTCAATTAATAATAAGAAAATCCTCTGCCGACCACAACTATACATACATAAAAGGCAACCCTCTGGTTTTGGGGGGAGGCAATTTGGGGGGGGGCGTTTATAAGGACTAGAATAAGCCCAGCATAGACTTGGTCTTATCTTTGCATACGTAATAGGGAAAGAAATAGCGTAAGCTATTTTCCTATCGAGAAATCTCCAAGTGTCGTTGCATGACAGAAACAACTGCACACTGAAACCCACTAAAAATTCAAGTTTGCCACCGCTTCTAAATCCTCAGTTTATCTAAATCTAAATCAGTTTTGTGGCAGTAACTTATTTTGTACATATATCACATACTACCTACTTGTCCACAACACTGGCCGAGTACCAACACTTGACCACGGCCGTAAAAGTTCCCTCCTGCAATTCTCCGGTCAGGTTCTCAATTGACACGGCACTGCCTTCATCCCCGTCCACTTCCTGCTCCACACCCACACCGACAGCGCTAGAAGGGCCCGACGAGTTGTCCCCTCCACACTCTGGTGGATCTCCTCCCACTTCCGAATTATCAGTCTCTCCGCCGTTTAAATCTACGGCAATACGATCAACATTTTCTATAACGGCGAAAACACAAATTACGTATACGTAAACATACCGTGGTTTATTATTCTGGAAACGAAAAGTCTCACAAACTTAAACATAGAATTTTACAAAACAAGGCATTAGGAGGCCCCATGCTTCCCCAAGTCCAACGTTACCATTATATACCACAATATAATACAATATACTGGCTTATTTTTACTGTGGCCGCCCCCCATTCGGCGACCCCCCCCCCCCATTCGAGGTTCCCTCCCCATAAATTTCAACCTCCCTACCCCATAACCCAAAAAATTGCCAAATTTTACCATTTTACCCTAAATTTTCCGGCTTTGCCGGATTTTAAACGAAATTTTCACTATTTAAAACACCTAAAATTAGTCATTTTTTAGCGATTTTTGGCATTTTTTGCACAAAAACGTAAAAAATTTGCAAAATTTTTCCAAAAATATGCCCACCATTTTTGGTTAGCCATGAGGGGGGGCAGCTTCGAGCCCCCCCCTAAATTTTGGCCTAAAAATAAGCCAGATATAATACCAAGAGTGCATAAAGATAAAAATGCGACCATAATCTGTTCATTAAGAACAAAAAATCTTCACTTGTTCACTACGTATAGCTGATCTCCGCCCCACAAACCGACAGCCTCTCATCAAAAGAATTTAGCCCGCGCCCTTGCACTCTAAAGCTCAATAATACGCTAACAAAGTGTTACGAACAGCTAACAAAGTGTGTGTGTGTGTGTGTGTGTGTGTGTGTGTGTCGCGCGCGCGAATCAGCCGACAGCGCGCAGAGGATAGCTTGTACTCTAATAACAGATAGTATATATAGGTCTCGCTCACACAAAAGTCTAGGTCGCGGACCGAGACCAAAAATCTTTAGAAAACATCAAATTTCAGCGAAAAAATTCTACACACCAATGTAACGAAAATTAACTGACGAGGTGCGGAAACTGTATGTTTATGTGTTAAAGTCCCTAATATATACTGGGCATAAGCCTCAAAAACTGGAAGAAATTAAATTTAAGCTTGAAATTGCTAGACTGGGTCTCGGTCTCTGTCTCGTTCTCGTTCTCGCCCAACCCTGACATATGGGCAAATTTTGATACTTTGGGTTGCATAAAGCTCTAGCACCGTTGTAAAAGAAAATATGGTTTACAAAAATAAAAGGTTTAACTGTGTCCATTGTGGCTTTTTACCGATTTAAAAAAAATTCGTTTCTGGTGGCCCCTGCACCCTATACCATTAGGTTTTTTTACTGGGAGGGTGACGCTCCCTACTCGACCTATTATCCCCCCAATCGTTCCCCGTCCCCTGTATTTTTCTGTTTTTTATTGTCTTTTCGCACACTTTTTTAAAAAACACTCCAATTTTCAACTGATGGAGCAAAGTTTTATTGATATTAAGCATAATTTTCAAGTTTTTCCAAAAAATTTTGCGCCTTCGGCGCAAATATCATGTTTTCACTTAGTTTACTTAGGTATTAGTTTTCGTATAGCCTTCATTATTCTAAGCAACGCTGCCATTTGGGACTGTATAGGCATATATATTATTCTACGAAATTATGTTTCCAAATTCAAGAAATGACGGGAATAAAATAATACTGACGAAAAGTAAGTTTTGAAGGATTTCAGACCAAAAGTTTCACAATTTTCAAAAAATAAAAATGCTAATAATGTTATAAAAAGAAATATAGAAAAATAATAGTCTATAGTTATTATTAGTGTTATAAAAGAAAATTGCTAATATAGTTATAAATGCTGTATATAACCGTTAAAAACGTTAATACTGCGAAAAGATAATTTCAGAAAAAACACAATTTTTAAAAAACACATTTTCTTAAAAAACACACTAAAAAGCAGAGGTAAAATTTTGAAAAACCCTGTCCCCTCCCCACTTTTTGGGCTTCCCCCCCATTCACCAAATGTACCTAGAAATGCTAAATTTTAGGACTTTGGTCAAAATTTTCAGAAATTGTTTTTTGGTACTAAAACTTAATTTTAGAGCACTTTTAAGATTAGTTATAGCAGTATGTGGAAAACAGGCAGTTTATACGGTATTTTTAGCATTTTTATCCCATTTTATCCCCCACCTTTGGACTCCCATTCGTGGGGGGGGGGTCCCCGCCCAGTATTTTTGCCTAGAAAAACCCCAGGGCCCCCGATGTAAACAAGATTTTCTTCGTTTTAACATAATTCTATAGCGTTCACTTCTTCCAAATCGACCGTGCACGTCAGCATCTGTATAAACCATACGTGTGCTTAGGGGTGGTTCACCCCCCTCCAGACCTGAGCTCACCCCCCCAGAGGGGTCCCTCACCCCCCCAGAATCCGGATTTTTCCGGTAAAAAACGGAAAAATCCGGTTTTTCGGCAGCCTTCGGCCCTTCACCCCCCCCCCAGAACTTCCCCTTTGCACATGTCTGGTATAAACGTATATGCTTTCATCGTTAAAACGACAAAAACCAACTAGGAATACGCTATATCTAGTAAACACATTCGAAAAAGCATTTAAAGCGCGAAAAAATAATTTTCAAAAACAATTTCTTAGAAAAACACCCTGAAAAGCACAGGTCCGAATTTGAAAAAACCCTGTTGTAATGTAAACAGTCTGGTGTAGCTTGTCGAGGAAGTCGAGGCTGACATTATGGGAAAAAGCACATGCTGTTTTCATAGAAACTATTAAACGTTATTGCCTAACTGCTATGAAAAATTTTCCACACGCCTTCAAAAACAAGATAATTTTTGGGGGTCGAAAATGCGAAAATTTACAAAATGTCAAAAATGCTCAAAAGAGGTCCGATTTAGCCAAAATTTTGTGTGGTTGGTGGGATGAGCTCAACCAACTTGCTTGCACGTTTTGTTTACATAAGTCAAGTTTAATGGTAGATTTGTAATGACACTACTGACATCAAATCACTTTTGTTAGAGAAACAGCAATTTATTTAGGCGCGTATTGTATATTCTTATAAATTTTCGCCTTCTTCGAAATGTGAAGAATTAAAACTTTGAAGACTTTGCAACTTTGCAACAACAAAAAATTTTTCGTCTTCTGGGGGCTTCGCTACCCAGACCCCGGCGGCGGGAAAGTTTTTCTCGTATGGACTGTACTTCTCGTTGCAAAATACTGGATCCGCCAGTGACAAACAACCTAAATATTCGAGAATTTTTTCAAACATGTTCACCACCCTCATTTTGGGTGAACCCCCATGAAGCCCCCACTATAAAAATCAAATCGCCAAGAAATATATATACGTATAAGCCACCTAAGTAAGCTAAAACAAATGGCACAACCGACAAACCTAATACAGCACGATTGAATTCGCGTATCCTTTCAGCAGCATGTCGAAAACACTCATCATCTGCTTCAGGTACAATAAACGTATTCATTCCTTGTGATGGGATTTCATCTAAAATTATTGTAACACATTACATTATTTACCCACTTAGACATCGGTAAGATTCCTAAAATTGATATTTTTAATGCAACATGGTTATTTCATAACTTTGGGAGCTTCGTAGCCCCGAAAGCCGGCATCGGCCGGAGCTCAAGAGCAGGCATTTTGCATAACGAGATAACTAATACCGGTGCCGGTTCATCCGGAAGAATCGCTGGATTCTGAGCCGCTGGATGTATGTCTTGAAAGGTTCCATTTCCAAATGCAGAGGCAACGCATCGTCGTCAGAATGAGTTCAAGCGTGTACGTATGGCCTGAATCCTGATAGCTCTTATCTTGTCTTCCTGGCATTTTTTTAGTGGGGGGGGGGGGGGTGGGAGCCCCCCACTTTTCGGAGCCCCCCCCCCACTTTTCGGCAAGCCCCCACCCACTTTTTTGGGGGTCGCCCAAAAGTGTCAAAAAATTAGGTGTTTGAGGTCAAATTTTCAAAAATTTTCTCAATTTTTAGCTAATTTATGGACTTATTAGCTCATTTTAAGCTTAAAAACAGCGATTTTTTGCGTTTTTACCTTAAAAATGCTAATTTTTCGTTAAAAAATTCGGTATATTTTACTTTTGGGTCGTCCCCCCACTTTTCGGAAGCCCCCCCCACTTTAAAAACCCTAAAAATGCCAGTCTTCGCATAAACTAATAATTTATGTATTGTAAACAGCACAAGCCTACCTGCCGCATCATCTGGTGTCCGATTCGGGTCGAAGTATTCACCTTCAGACATTAAGCTTGCTGAAGTTATACGTATAAATAGCGATAATTATGAATTATAAATATGCTGCGTACATAACGACAACTTTGGTTTAATAAATTGCTAAACGTGCAAAAGCAGTGATGCGACACGGCAATATTCAGTATATAAACTTAACTGTTCCTATATAGAACTAGTATAATAACAAAAATGCCCTAACGGTCATTGCTAAAGGGGAGAATAGGGGAAGATGGCTAAAGCGGAAAAATGCCAATTGATTCGTGCAGATTGATGTCAGCCAGCGCCTAAAATGATTGAAACCAGCTTTTTGGTGTAGAATAAAAAGTCTAGTCCGCTATCTAGTAAGCACATTTTGAAGTTGAATGATTACTTGCTTTGATAAAACTTGATCATTAGTTACACACCTGATACTTAAATGAAAATACACTTGCTATTACACAAATTTTATACCCAAATAAACTTAAACTAAACTAGAAACTATCTTGGATATGAATCTGGGACTTGGAAATAGACAAATCCTAAACGCCTGATTCAGTCAAGAACGTAATCAGTTACTTTTCACACCTTTTCTGCTTTTCTTTTCATTTTAAAAATTACTTCGCTAACTTCCGTTACCATTATTTGTTGACCTCAAATTGCATAAATGCAAGCATTTAAGTCACACGCATATTCAACAATACTACTTCTTCTTTCATCCACTCTCGTCTAAATACATCCTATTTTAAAATTTACGTATATAAACCTTAGCTCCTTCTCCTATAAACTCTATCAACCATAAGCATCATATTTGGTGCCTTGACCGTCAGCATATACCGTAGGCATACACCCCCCGCCCCGACTATATGTGTACATTGTGTACCTCTAGTACTGTTCCAACTGGGGGGGGGGGGTAGTCGCGCCAAAGGCGCGAAAAATTGGCCAAAACTTGGTTATTTTTAGGGTGCTACATTCTGCAAAATTTTTCAAAAAAGTCCGAATTTTTGGCTTTAAAGTGTTGATTATTGCTAGAAATACACGTTTTTAATGATTTTTATGGACTTTCTGGCTCAATATTGACCTTATTTTAGACTTAGAAACATGTTGCCAATCAAGTTTTCGAGTTTAAAACCAAAACCAAATTTTGGTTGGGGGGGTAAACTTGGGGAATTTTTTGGTCGACCCCCGAAATGTGATGGGGAGTACCCAACGAACCCCCCCCCCAAATTCGGACCTCAGAAATTTCAAATGTCCTAACAACGCAAAATGGTCTGTATTTAAACGCTTTTTTTTCGAAACAAGGCTTGTTTTTATCGTTTTAGTTGTTTTTACACCGTTTTAAACCAATTTTAAGCTAAAATTTTTGAAAACTTTTTCAAAAAATGACCATTTTGTAGCAAAATTTAGCTAACTTTTTGACCCCAAAATTTGGGGGGGGGTGCGGGGGGGGGGGAACCAAAAGTGGGGGAGGGGGATAGTCCCAAAAATCTGGGGGGGGGGGGGTAAAGTTGGTCGAAAATTTGGGGGGAGTACCCTCCCCCCGGTGAAACTATGTCTAAAACCCCTGTCTAATGTCCAAATTACTTCATGGTTGAATGTTTTTTGGCATTAGCAATGGCTGAAAATGCGATTTTTGACATAAAAATAGAAAAAATTTTTGGGGGAGGTTTGGGGAGGGTCTAAATAGGGCCCCCCAACCCAAATCCCCGTTACACGTTACAAACAAAGCATTCACCATGCAAGCTGGAGGGCTGCTACTGAACAAATGTATATATTCTGCACAAATATACCCAGGGGCGATATTAAGTTGCCCCGATTGCTGCTTTCTAGCTAAAGTAATCGCTTGACAAATTTGGAAAAAGTAGGCAAAATACAGGTTACGCACACATTTCAGCTTATTTCTCTATAACAAAGAGTGATTTCACAATAAATAAAAAATCGTCCCCAGCTATTTGATGGAGGTATTGAATGATATAACCGATGTCTCGCGAAAAAATTTACGTGAGTCTGCAAAAATTCTGGAAAATAATACTTCTTCTAAGATGTGTTTAAGATATCTTAGAAAAGCAACATTAGCTTGGTGGAATGCAATAAAAAGAGAGAATGCCAAGCTACATTTTGATATAAAAATGGCTTCATAACTCCAGGTAATGAATGAGTAATAATGGTGCAAACTTTATGTGACCAAAGGGAATCACCACCTTAATTGCCGGTTCACAGCAGAATCGATGAGGAGGGGCAATCATGGGTGTGTTGGGGCCTGCGTGGGATCACCCAAATGGAGGGATCACCCACCCTCCCCTAAAAATCTTTTTCTACCCCTCCTCCCAACTCGGCCTTCTGCCGCCCCCCCCCTCAAAATTTTCAACCCCTACACCTGAGTTTTTGCAAACTTTTAGCCAAAAATTCGAATTCTTTAAAAAAATTAGCGAAAAATTGCTAAAACTCGCTTAATTAGATTAAAAATCGCAAAAAAAGCTAGAAATTGAGAATAATTTTCAGTTTTTAAGGAAAAACCTATTTTTCGCCGACCCCCCCCCTCGAAAATTAGGATGCTTGGCTTTTTGGACTTTTTCCAATTTTTCTCCTTAATTTTCCTACTTTCGAATCGCGACGGGGGAGCGGCCGCCCCCATAGGTGTACCACCTGTTTGGGTTGGGGGGGAGTAGAAGGTCCAAATTTGGCTCGGGGGCATAGGTGTATATACCTTGAGAAAACGCTGGGGGAGGGGGTAGCCGAAATTAGGGAGGGTGGGGTCAGCCATAGGTGTACCAGGCTACAGTTTACCCCCTATGAGACCCCCCCACGGAGAGGCCAGACCCCCCCTACCCGACCTCAACTACTCCCCCCAAGCCGTGCTCAAACCCCCCTCCCCCCCTAAAATTGGGTCCAAACCAAGTAAAAAATGCAAAATTTTTGAAATTTTTTTTGCAACTTCTGAAAATTTTTGAAAAAAATTAGAAAAATAGGCTATAAATCGCCTATAAACAGCTAAAGATGGTTATTTATAGCAATTAAAAGGTAATATACGCAATCATAAACCACAATCTCGGCTAATTTAGGCATATTTTAGTACAAATTTGTCAATTTTCAAGCCTTATTTTCGCATACGAAAACTATTGCCAGAAGCTGTTGAGTACGTTTAATGTACTATACATCGAAAAAGGAGCATTTTTAGCTAAAAAAACTTGGGTACAGTTTAGGGGGGTCCTCCCCCCCCCCAAATTTCGGATTTGGGTGGGGTCCCCCGAGCCAAATTTGGACCTTCTACTCCCCCCAACCCAAACAGGTGGTACACCTATGGGGTCAGCCGGTTTGAGGTGGGGTGGGGTCCGGAAAAATCGAATCTGGGGGGGGGGTAAAAATTTTTCGGTCAAAAAATAGGAAATTTTGCGAAATCGCTAAAAAACGTTAATTCCAACTAAAAATCAACAATATTTCTTCGTTTTTGCTCATTTGGCGGAAAAAACTTAGATTTTTGGCAAAAAATTCGAATTTTTACTAATTTTGAGGCAAAATTCTCAAAATTTTGAGGGTGGGGTCTGGCAAATTTGGGTGGGTTGGGTCTGGGAATTGGCCGTTTGGGGGTGGGGTCTGCCTCCAAAATTTCGAGGGTGGGGTCGGCACTTTTCCATTTGGGGGAGGGGTTCCCCCCACCCCCCCCAGGTACACCATGACCTATGCTCGGGGGACCCCCACCAAAATCCGAAATTTTTTTTCTTTTGGGGGGATCCCGAGCAAATCACGTGGCAGGGGCGTAGGCAGGGGAGGGCCAGAGGGGGGAATTCCCCTCCCCGAAACCAATTTCTGGCCTCCTACTGCGCAATTTTGACAAAATAGGAAAAAATAGGAATTTTTTCTTGCAAAAAATAGGAAAAAATAGGAATTTTTGAAGATAAAAATAGGAAAATATAGGAAGTGAAATGAAGTCTATTGGGCGAATCAATATTGAATTTACAGTATTAATTTAGTTTTTAGTACCTTCAAGCTTAGTTACAACAAAGCAGAACAACTGTATAGCAATGTTCACAAAAACACCCGGAAATTCACAGAAAACCCAACTAGAGGGCTAACAAGCAGTAGCCGAAAGCTTTTTGCACGGTAATAGCCACAAGTCCCAACCGTAACATACCTATTATGTAAAGTTTGGCTGCCGAGGCCAAATTCCTCCGACCAGAATGCCCAAAATAGTCGACCCACCCAAATCCGACCCTCGGACAACTCCGGACCAAAATTGAATTGTTTTCTGGTACTCCCTATCGACTTTGCGCAGCTATCCCATATTATGTATGTAACATGTCCTAACTCTAAGCTATCCAATCATGTAGTGGAATCCCTGCCATGTCCTCCGGTTTCACCAACAGGCCAGTTTTGATTTTCACAAAAGAAAATTACTATCAACTTTTTGTAAAAAGCCTGACAACCGCTAGGGCAAAAAAGCTTAGCATGTTTCCTGGTACCTCAACCCCCTTCTGGCAGTTTGTCCGGCCGGACCCTCCTGAACAAGGGGGTGATCAAGATCACACAGAGTTGGCGGTGGACACATCTTTGAATGACCGCGATGCCCGCGCCCGCACGCTTGATGACCGCGACCGCCCGCAATCACACCAACAGCCCGCATGAAATTTACAAGACTGCACTAACACAGTTTGAAAGGTTAACTTCGAACGGACTCTATCGCCGAATCTATGGCCGAAATAAGCAAAATTCTGAGTCTTGAGGTAAATAGTCTAAACCTTAACAAAGTTAATCTATTTTCACTTAAAATTGAAACTACAAGTTATGTTATATAGAACGAAAAAGGTACAAGAGGTATATATATATAAACAGAGCAGTTGGTTTAGAAAATTTTTTTCGAAAAATTGCAATATTCTTCTAACTGAATATTATTTTTCTCAAAAATTTCCGCCTGCGGCGCTATTGTATTTAGTTAGAACGTTTAGAATTCGGTAATTCACTGTTATGAATTCTAATACATAGATATAGATTTCTATATCTATTCATTTAGCTTAGTTTAATATTATTAATATTCTGCTCAATTAAAAAATAATCCATATTTGACAATTAGTTTCCTTTAGAAGTCAACTTGCATTCAATTAAATCATTCACTGAGATTTGGTGTAACAAAACGTAGATATATACGCCGTTTATTTCAAAGAGAATGTGTTCGATTAAAGTGTTCATACTGTGTATAGTTAAAAATTTAAGTCTAAAGTTTAGCTGTAAAATAAGACAAGATTCTTCTAATAAACTGTAAATTTCATATTGGAGCACTGAAATAATTATATAAAACACAATTGAAACGTTATTACAATGTTCCAGTAGCTACAAAAAAGCTAAAAATTGAGCAAAAATGGTCCAAAACGAAAGAAAAAATTTTCAATTTTTCTAGTGTTAAAGAGCTGGTTCCGATTCCGGTTCCTTAAAGCTAGTTCCGGTTCCGGTTCAAGTTCTTCGGAGTTCCGGTCGATTCCTAGTAATTAACTAAACTAAATTAATTAAAGGAAAGATTTAGAAAATTAATCTTTCAATTGAATGCGAAATCACAAGATTGTGATAGTATTACAGACAAAAGACTTGTCGGCGCAACCAAAAATTTTTTAAAATGCGGGATTAAAACATACACTAAACAATATCTCAGACACTAATACTAAAATAATCCAAAACTGGATAAAAATAATAAAAAATAGGAAAAAATAGGAATTTTCATCAAAAATAGGAAAAAATAGGAATTTCAAAGAAAAATAGGAAAAAATAGGAAAAATAGGAAGAGTAGGAGGCCTGCAATTTGCCCCTCGAAAAATTTGCCTTGTCGGGGGAAATTTTATTAATTAACTCAGGAAAACTTATTTCTGCGATTTGGTAATTGATCTTTTTAAACGTTTTCATTATGACTTTTGTTGGAATTTACAAAAATTTTCCAGCTGCTGGGCAGCTCTGCCCTACAGACCCCCCACGTACCTCTGAGAATTTTAGCATGCTCTGTTGGCACGTATATATGTACGTAAGTGACGCGAAAAAAGCCTGGAAAGAGCGAATACCGAGGCGATTTTGAAAAATCAGGGCAGATGTTAAAATTTTTTGAATGTGCCCCCCCGAAATTGTTTTCTGGCTACGCCACTGTCACGTGGTGTTAGTAAACAATTAAATTTTTTATTACATCCACGTGACTCATCCCGCGGCTGCCCAGCCCATTACGCCGCGTCCACATACAACAATGTACTACATCTGACATGACAATGCTGCTGCATGCAAGCGGCAAGATCATGTCAGGGTTAGTAGACAAACAGTTACGGTGACGCCAGAGTTTGGTAG
This sequence comes from Trissonchulus latispiculum, assembly GCA_030248195.1. Taxonomy (NCBI): domain Eukaryota; kingdom Metazoa; phylum Nematoda; class Enoplea; order Enoplida; family Ironidae; genus Trissonchulus; species Trissonchulus latispiculum. The sequence continues at coordinate 80,246 of JASAND010027262.1, read as the reverse complement.
GTCACGGGAATGTACATTACGTATCTAACATTGTTAGTAAAAAAATAGTTAGCATATATTTCTCGAGAAACCAATGCAGGATTTACCGTGGCATGCAAAGGACTAAGGTCCTTGTAGTGCACGCCCCCGAATAAATTTCTGAAGCTGAGGTTCAATGTCAGATAAGCGTTGCTTAAAAATTACCAAAGAGGAAATAGTAACAATAATAATATTTTCAGGAAGATCATTCCAAACATTGCAAATTCTATAGAATTACGAATGACCAGTCCGAGACTTTTTATATCTTTTTGGAATTACAGCCAGAGAGTTTTGCCTCCTCGTCCCGGCGTCTGGAGAATACGTAAAGCAACTATCAAATGCACAGTCAAATGCATTGTACACAATATTATGCAAGCATTAGATACAGATCATTTAGAATACGCCGCATTTCTAGCGACTGCAAAGCACATCTGACCAACCTCTCCCTATAACTTAACCCACCAAGTCCATGCAGACGTCTAGTAAATGAACGCTGCACGTTTTTGATGGCATCAATATCTTTTAGCAAGTGAGGAGACCAAATCGGTGTGCAAAACATTGGCCTGACATATGTTTTAAAAAGCTTAACCATTAACTGAATATTCCTACTATTAAAACTTCCTAAACCCCCCCTAAACTGTACCAAAGTTTTTTTAGCTAAAAATGCTCCTTTTTCGATGTACAGTATAGCCATGGGGGAAAAACCCACTTTTTCGGATTTTGGCTGGAACTTTTTTGTTATAAGGGCTAGCTGAGAACTCTATATACCATCGTACTTGGCGTACTTAGAACTTTCTTTTAAGCCCATTTGCACTTCTCTAGGTTGTACCGTTAGGCCGGTATAATGCAAAAAGTAGCGGGGGAAAAAACCCAATGGGGGGAAAAAACCCAAATGGGGGGAAAATAAACCCACCCCTCACAGGTCCTAAAAATTGTCGTAGTGCGATTCTGACACTTCCTGTGTAAAATTCAACTCTTTTTTAGTTAGTATGAGTCAAAAAACCCGACCTAGGTAGCTTTTTTTGAGATCTCATGTGCCATTGAAAATGCAGCATCAAATGGACAGGTTTCATAAAGTTTAACACATAAACATAGGGCAATTTTTGAAAAATGCTAAAAACGATGTAATTTGATAAAACTTATTATTCTAACGTGTAGAGAATGGTTTTTTACGTACAATTGGCTATTAAAAGTCACAATTAGACCTCTGCTGGGTCATCCAGCAGCGAAATTGCACTTTTAGGGTTTAATGCCTCTAGCTACCCAAGTATTCAAAATTGTCCAAATCTGACAGCATAGGGTGACGCAGCGTCCTCGATAATATCGTACTACAGTCCCGAATTGTTTCCCAGTTGAGCTGGCAAAAAAATCTTCAAAAAAATTTGGGTGGGTTTTTCCCCCCAAAGTGGGTTTTTTTCCCCGCCACGTTTGGCAATGTGCCAGTCTAACGGTGCATCGGATCGGTCTAATTTTTGCTGTGTGCAAAGAGGAAGACTTGCCATCATTGCAGATATTTGCAAAACTTTTCTAGCCCAACCCTGATCCCAACCCAAAAGTTACATCGGTCCAAACTTTTGCCAAATTTTTGGAAGGTTGGACCAAAAAGTAGGTATCATTTTCAAAATGTCATAAAATGAGCAAGAGTGAACCAAATGACCTGATCTTTGCACACATAGGTTAGAAAGAGTCGCGCTTTCTGCTGGTATGTTTTGGAGCTCCTAGCTCCAACCCGTGACCCAGGAGGCGGGTGGGTTTTTTCCCCCCCAAAAAGGGGGTGGGTTTTTTTTCACCCCATGGCTATATATTAAACGTACTCTAAAGCTTCTGTCAATAGTCTTCGTATGCGAAAATTGGCCTTGAAAATTGACAAATTTGTGCTAAAATATGCCTAAATTAGCCCAGATTGTGGTTTATAATTGCGTATATTACCTTTTAATTGCTATAAATAACCATCTTTAGCTGTTTATAGCTGATTTATAGCCATTTTTTCGAATTTTTTTCAAAAATTTTCAGAAATTGCAAAAATTTTTTTCAAACATTTTGCATTTTTTACTTTGTTTGGACCCAATTTTAGGGGTGAAGGGGGGTTTGAGCTCGGCTGGGGGGGGTAGTAGTTGAGGTCGGGTAGGCACACGAAACCCTTTTCTAGAAAACAATTAGAAAACTCAATGATAATTTTTTCTAATTATTTTCTTAATGTTTTCTGAAAATTTTCTAATTATTTTCTCATTGTTTTCTCATTGTTTTCTCATTGTTTTCTAATTATTTTCTAAACTGAAGGTGTCCATTTTCTAATTAATTTCTAGATTTTTTCTAATTAATTTCTCATTGTTTTCTAATTGATTTCATATTGTTTTCAGGAAAAAATGTCGATTTTTCTAATTGTTTTCTAAATAATTTCTTATGTTTTCTAAAATGTTTCTATTGTTTTCTAATTGTTTTCTGAAGACTTGCTTTAGCTTTATTTTCTAATAATTTCTCATTTTTTTCTAATTGTTTTCTAATTAATTTATAATTGTTTTCTAAATTAAGAATAATTGCTTTGCTCATGCATACACTGCGGTTGCGCTTCCAAAATGCTAATCGTGACTACAAACAGTAAAAATACTGTCTCATAAGCGATGTAAGCGATAAAAAGCCTATATATATATATATATATATATATATATATATATATATATATATATATATATATACGTAGATAAAATGAAGTAAACGCTGGCCAGCAGGCGGATCCACGAAGGATACAAGGCATTAATCATAAAGAAATAAAAAAGTTCCAGCCAAAATCCGAAAATGTGGGTTTTTCCCCCCATGGCTATAACTATAAAAAAAGCGAAAAATTGTGCAAAAATTGTCCAAAACGTCAGAAAAAATTTTCGATTTTTGTAGTGTTAAAGAGCTGGTTCCGGTTCCGGTTCCGGTTCCGGTTTTTTAAAGCCAATTCCGGTTCCGGTTCCGGTTCCGGTTTTTTGGAGTTCCGGTCGATCCCTAATATATATATATATATACGTATATATATACATATATATATATATACATATATACATATATATCCTTAGTCACGAAAGAAAAAAAAGCTTACACAGTTACAGTGTTACTCGTGGGCATCAGTATAAATTGATGTTAAACCGTTCCCGCCTAGACATTAGAAAAAATTATTTTTGTAATCGAGTTGTTCCAATTTGGAACTCTCTGAATGCCGAGATTGTTCTGAATGCTTAAATGAATTTAAAAGAAACCTTAATAATACCTATCTCAATTTGTCGAAGGACGGAGATTAGCAGCCGGGCAAACAGCCCACCCCGTTCCTTACCAAGACTGAATAGTCGTATGCTCCAGGGGATCGAAATCGGACATGGCACCATGTCAAGCGAGGGGGACGGGGAAGTGAGGAGGGGCTTACGAAAAGTGGGGGGGGGCAAGCCCAGGATATAAATATACCTAAAGTTTTAGCGGAAAATTAGCATGTTTAAGGTAAATACGCAAAAATCGCTGTTTTTAAGCTTAAAATGAACTTATAAGCGCATAAATTACCTAGCTAAAAATTGAGAAATTTTTTTAAAATTTGAATTCAAAAACATTTTTTGTTTTTTTTGGTTTTTTGGCACTTTTGGGTGTTTTAAAAAAGTTTTTTGGCACTTTTGGGTGTCCCCCAAAAACGTGGGGGAGGGCTTGTCAAAAAGTGGGGGGGGGGGGGGAAGGTGTGGGGAGAGACCGAAAAGTGGGGGCACCCCTTCCCCCACTTAAAAAATGCCAGTACTATCGAGCACGCTGCGTCATCCTATGCGGTCAGATTTGGTGAATTTTGCTTACCTGGCTTGCTAGAAGCTTACGTTATACGTTATATTATACGTTATACGTATGCAAAAGCAAAATTCTCAAAATAAATCTTTGACTAATGCTTTAATAAATGTTAGACAAATATATAATATTATATACTAGACAAGGAAAATGCATTCATATGAATCTGTTTGATGACATTTCACAATATATAGTAGAAACTAATTAGAAAAAATAGATTTCTTTTCTAATTTTTTAATTTCAAAACAATCAGAAAATAATTAGAAAAAATTGAATAGTTTTCTAATTGTTTTCTAGTTTGGAAAACAATTGGAAAAAACAAAGAAAACAATTAGAAAACAATTAAGATTTTATTTTCTAATTGTTTTCTAATTTAGAAAACAATTTGAAAAGAATTAGAAAACATTTAAATTTGTCAACTGTAGAAAATAATTAGAAAAAAATTAGAAAACATTTAATATTTTCTAATTGTTTTCTAGAAATGGGCTTCGTGTGTAGGGGGGAGGGGGGGTCTGGCCCATAGGTGTAAGGTGGGGGGGGGGGTAGCCCCCCCAAGCCTTTTTTCAACCCTCCCCCAAAACTTTTTGGGGGGGGGGACGTCCCCCCCCCCCTGGGGGGGGGGGTAGTCGCGCCGAAGGCGCGAAAAATGGCCTAAAATTGGGTATTCTTAGGGTAAATTTTGAAAAAATTTTCAAAAATGTCCAAATTTTTGGCTTAAACTGTTTATTATTATGAGAAATACACGTTTTTAACTGTATTATGGATCTTATGACTCAATATTGTCCTTATTTTGGACTTGGAAACATGTTGGCAATCAAGTTTTTGAGTTTAAAACCACTGTCTAATGTTAAAATTACTTTATGGTTAGATGTTTTTTATCATTAGAAACAGCTGAAAATGCGATTTTTGGCATAAAAAATGAAAAATTTTTTGGGGGAGGGTTGGGGGGGTCCTGGGGGGGGGTTGGGGGGGGTCGCCAGAGGGGGCCCCCCCCCAGAAAATGTTGGGGGGGGGGAGCCTCCCCCACCCCAAATCTCCGTTACACCTATGGTCTGGCCTCTCCGAGGGGGGTGTCTCATAGGGGGTAAACTGTACTGGCCTGGTACACCTATGGCCGCCCCCCCGCCCCCCGGATCCGCCGTTGGATGCATAGGTGTGTTTGGGGTTTTTTGGCGAAGAAAGAAGGGGTGAAAATTAAGGTTCTTTAGCAATAATCTTGGCGGACCCCACCCCTTCCTTCTTCGGACTTCCCCATTATTCAGCACAGCCACACCATAGTTTCCCTGGAACTTTGGGTCTTGAGGGGGTTAAATCTTGGCCGACCACCGAAATGTGTTGTGGGTTGGGTACCCCCCCCCCAACCCCCCCCCCCCCCAGAATTCGGACCTCAGAAATTTCGAAAAATGGCCAAAAAATGCAAAATTTTCTGTAATTTAGCCCTTTTTTCATCAAAATAAGGCTTGTTCTTAACGTTTTAGGCGCTTTTGCACCGTTTTAAAGCGATTTTAGGTCAAAATTTTAGAAAAATTTTTCAAAAAATGACCATTTTTCGACCAAATTTAGCTAACTTTTTGGGTCCAAAAATCGTTGGGGGGGGGGGGTGGGGGGGGGGGGGGGGGGGGGTAGCCAAAAGTTGGGGGAGGGTAAGTCAAAAAATCTGGGGGGGGGGGTAAAGTTGGTCAAAAATTTTGGGGGGGGATAGCCCCCCCCGCCCCCCCCCCCCCCAAAGGAAACTATGAGCCACACCTATAGTATAGTTCTACGTGCTAACATACCTTATGATTGCCCCCTCCTCATAGATTCTGCTGTGAACCGGCAACTAAGTGGCACCTTGAACAAAAATGCCTTAATTTAAAAATAAATATCTCAATAGTTCCTGCAAGGTAAATTTGACCATATGTGATACCAAATATGTGATCAAACGAAAGCTTACTATTGGTACTAAAATTTTGAAGAAACAAGTATTTGGCGCGGCCAGCATGATCTTAGCTCCAAGGTTCAGTATTTTGCAAATATCTCAGAACTGGGCCGCGAACAAACGTTATATACTTTTGCGTGGAACAAACGTGATCAAACGTGACCAAACATTTACTAGCAATTAATCGTTTGCTCTCGAATTTGGCGCGGCCAAGTTAACGGAGGTTTTTGTCCCCTCCATCTTTTGTAAGTGCAGGGTTGGGGTTGGGGGGAGTATAAGGCCCAATATACCCAAATTAACCCCAATTGTAGTTTATTGTACTTTCAAAACACGCAAACAACGAATTCGCGCCAAGGGCCATTGGATGCGTTCCCCTTATGTGTTTAATCGTTTAGCTGCTAAAATTAGCCTTTACTTTACTTTAAAAACTGGGCCCCACCCACAGGTGGACAGGGGAGGGGGATCCCCCCCTCGGCGAAGTCGCCCACAAGGGGTCGCCAAATTGCTCCCACAAGGGGTAAGAAAATTGATCACAAGGGGTAAGAAAATTGCCCAAAAAATATTAGTTTTACGATTAAAATTTCCAAAAATTTTCCGACTTCGCCAGAATTTTTCTCTGAAAATCACTAATTTTTGCTAAAAAACGTCAGAAAAACGTGTTTTAGCTAAAAAATTGCTGTTTTTTGTTAAAAAAAGTGCGAAAATCGCTTAGAAATCGCTTTCAAAAGTACCCCTATGAAAAATCGCTCTCACGAGGGGTACCCAAATTTGCTTCCACAAGGGTCAGTGAAATTTGACCTTCCGTTCAGGTATGGCCCCATCCCCACTTTTTTGGGCTTCTCCCCCCCCCCCACTCACTATAAGGTGCCCAGCAAATACCAAATTTTAAGGCTTTTTGGTCAAAATTGTCCGGCTCCGCCGGAATTATTTCGTACAAAACTCGGTTATTTTGGTACTCAAACTCAATTTTTGTGCACTTTTTAGTATAGTTATATATATAGCAGTCTTGTGTATATATGAAATATCAACGGGCTGGCTCTCAATTTTGTCCGCTTATCAATCGTCGCCAATGTTGTCATACCATGGCTTTTGAATTTTATTGTGCATATTCCACACTTATTAATTTTTTGTTTCCATGAAATGGGCTTCGTGTGATTTTTGGCCAAAACTTGCAAACAATCGAAAATCTAAGGGTCGTTTCACAAAAAACTTAAACTACTTAACTTAAACGACTTAACTTAAACTACTTAAACTTCTTAAAAAATTCGTTGCATAAATAAACGACTTACACCGGATTGCACCAATGAAGGTTAGCTCGGTGTTAAGCTAACCTCAAGATTAACTCAGAGTTAACCTGATAATTCTCAGTTAATCCGTTGCACCATATCAGGTTAGGTTAACCTCGAGGTTAACTCCGAACTAACTTAGTCTTCAACGGCAAAAATTTAATCCTGAGTGCGATCAGGATTAACTGAGGACTAACTCTATTTTTGACGTTTCAGCCTTAATGTTTTGGAAAAATCCGTCACGGACTTTTCAAACTATTATTTCTGCATGCTCCATTCTTTTTTACAAAAATATTTTGCACTTTAATTTTAAAACTTCCTTACGAGCTTCGATCCACTACTTCAGCAATAGCCTTGAGCTCAGAGTTAAAGATAGCTAAGACTTAGCTCGCAGTTAACCTTGAGGTTAACTTAGTCGTCAGCTTACCTTGACATATGATGATTGGATACATTGACTAAAGAAACGAATATGATTGGTTAAAGATAACCCTGAGCAGAAGGTTAGGGTTTGTTATTCTTTACACGACCAAGGTTGGTGCAACGGCCTAACTTTAACTCTGAGTTTGAGCTCAGCTGTAGAATAGCTAACACCGAGTTAACTCGGTGTTAAGGTGGTGATTCCTTTTGGGCACAAATTGTTGGTTGGCTGCGCAAATCAGGATGAAATTTGGCGAAACTTTCCTAAATACATTCTTTTAGCGTTCTAACACCCTCCGCGCAATCCCGGTTCAAAAATTTGAGATTTCCGATCAGGGCGGTTTTTCCCAATTTCTGAAAGTTTGGCGGCAGCTATACAGCTATGACTATACTCATTTGAAAGATCTCGTTGAGCTTCACATTTTTGCTTTTTAAAGCAACTTTCTATCTTTTCTCTAGCGTGCGATATAGCCGATTTTCTTGTTTTGGCGTCGAAAACTTGTCATTTTTGCAGAAATCAAATAATCCATCATTTCTTGAACTACACAAGCCGGAAAATCAAACTAAGGGCGTCGATCTGAAGGTCTCACAGGGGCAAATTATCCGATGGATGATCGTCTTCCAACTGCTATCCTGCAGGCTGCTATCATGAAAAATGTAGTTTTTGCAAAAACACGACCAATTTTTTTCCAAAGATTGTGGAGCATTCACCATGCAAGTTGGAGGGCTGCTACTTAACAAATGAGTTCTGCACAAATATACCCAGGGACGATTTTTTAGTTGGCCCGATTGCTGCTTTCTAGCTAAAGTAATCGCTTGACAAATTCGGAAAAAGTTAGCAAAATACAGGTTACGCACACATTTCAGCTTATTTCTCTATAACGAAAAGCGATTTCACAATAAATAAAAAATCGTCCCCAGATATTTGATGGAGGTATCGAATGATATAACCGATGTCTCGCGAAAAAATTTACTTGAGTCTGCAAAAAATCTGGAAAATTATACTTCTTCTAAAATGTGTCAAAAATATTTTAATACAGCTACATTGGTTTCATGGTATGCATTAAAAAGAGAAAATGTCAAGCTACATTTTGATATAAAAATGGCTTCTTAACTCCAAGTAATGAACGAGTAATAATGGTGCAAACTTTTGTGACCAAAGGGAATCACCACCTTAAGCTAGCACCGAGCTAAGTTAGTCCGATTTGGTGCAATCGGGCGTTAAACTACTTAAAATACTTAAACGGCTTAGTGGCTTAAACGACTTAACTTAAACGACTTAATTTAAGTAGTTTAAGTAATTTAAGTCATTTATTTATGAAACGAATTTTTAAGAAGTTTAAGTTAAGCCGTTTGAGTTAAGTCGTTTAAGCCGACTTTTAATGAAACGAATAACATCGAAATGGTAGTTTCAAGGGGCTGGTCCGGTATTTGCAGCAAACTTTGAAAGACTGTAAATTACTCAATTCTTGGAGTTCAACGATAGTCCTGATATTACTTTAAAGCTTGGAATGTGCTTGTTGCAACTACGCAGAGTACAGCTGGTTTAGTTCAATAGTTCTATTTGGACATGCAATTGCCTGAAAACAATTTTGAACATGGGTTTCTCCAAGTGTAGGAAAGCTAAAGAAAAGCGACCAGTTCCAGCTTCGCAAGAAACGTCTTCCCGAGGACTATCTTTTATGAAATTGTTTAACGAGCAAACAAGCTCAATATTTTGAGAAAACTGTAAATTTTGTCTGTTTCGCTAAAATTTTCAACAGCAAATATAGTTTAAAAGATACGGACCAGCTGCTGTTTCCTTTGTGCAGTGTATTTAACTATAATTAGGTTGATGCAACTAATAAAATTACTAATATATTACTAAAAAGTAGGCCTTAGGCTTAAGTGGACCAATCAGTGAGCAGACACACCTTTACATAAATTATTCGTATTATGCATAAAATTATCTATTAGGGCAGCAAAAACCCGAGACTTGCGGATATAAAATTATCTATTAGGGCAGCAAAAACCCGAGACTTGCGGATATAAAATTATCTATTAGGGTTGCTTTCGCAGCCGTTTTTTGGCTAAAGCGATAGCTTGTCAAAGTTACAAAGTGTTGGCAAAATCCAGGTTACGCATACATTTTGCCAATTTCTCCATTACAAAATGAGTTCATAATAACTAAGAAATGGTCCACCAGCTACTGGACAGAGGTATCGAATGATATAAAAGATGTCTCGGCAAAAAATTACTTTAGCCGGTAAAAAATCTCAGACTTCACTTCTTCAAAAAATCATTAGTTTAATTAAATTAATTAATTAATTAATGTTAATAATATTAATTTCATTGTATAGTTAAAAATGTTCAGCCACATTTTGATGTAAGATGGCTTCTTCGCTCCCAGAATTAAATGAATACTAATGGTTCAAAGTTGATGTCGCCAAAAGGAATCACCACGATAAGCTACCTGTAATTGTTACTTATAAATGTCAAAAAATTTTTAGTCATGCTAAAATTGTTGTGTGCTAGAGCCAGAGCAAGCGCTAGAGTATTGCCATTGAGTCAAAATCATCTTATGCAAGTCAGCTTGTTAATTGTGTAAAAAACTATTTTTCTCAATTGGGACAACATTTCCAAGCAAATCAAGCTTTGCTGTGTTCATTTAGAAGGCTTCTTTTTCATTTAGAAGCTGGTACAAGCTCAAATTAGACAAAAAATTTAGTATTTGAAGTATTAACGGATTTTAAAAAATAGTTCCGCTTGTACCGGTATTGTAGAATTAAAATACTCGTTGAGAGCTTTCGAACGATATAAGAACGACTTTTCAACTCCCAAAATTGCGTAAGTTATGAAGCTTTTAAAATGGCCATTCAAATGCGCATTCTTTCGTTTAAGGTGGTGATTCCTTTTGGGCACAAATTGTTGGTTGGCGGCGCAAATCAAGATGAAATTTGGCAAAACTTTCCGAAATGCATTCTTTTAGCGTTCTAACACCCTCCGCGCAATCCCGATTCAAAAATTCGAGATTTCCGATCAGGGTGGTTTTTCCCAATTTCTGAAAGTTTGGCGGCAGCTATACAGTTATGACTATATTCATTTGAAAGATCTCGTTGAGCTTCACATTTTTGCTTTTTAAAGCAACTTTCTATCTTTTCTCTAGCGTGCGATATAGCCGATTTTCTTGTTTTGGCGTCGAAATCTTGTCATTTTTGCAGAAATCAAATTATCCAACATTTCTTGAACTACACAAGCCGGAAAATCAAACTAAGGGCGTCGATCTGAAGGTCTCACAGGGGCAAATTATCCGATGGATGATCGTCTTCCAACAGCTGTCCCGTAGGCTGCTATCATGAAAAATGCAGTTTTTGCAAAAACACGACCAATTTTTTTCCAAAGATTGTGGAGCATTCACCATGCAAGTTGGAGGGCTGCTACTTAACAAATGAGTTCTGCACAAATATACCCAGGGACGTTTTTTTAGTTGCCCCGATTACTGCTTTCTAGTGAAAGTAATCGCTTGACAAATTTGGAAAAAGTAGGCAAAATACAGGTTACGCACACATTTCAGCTTATTTCTCCATAACGAAGAGCGATTTCACAATAAATAAAAAATCGTCCCCAGCTATTTGATGGAGGTATCGAATGATATAATCGATGTCTCGCAAAAAAAATTACTTGAGTCTGCAAAAAATCTGGAAAATTAAACTTCTTTTAAAATGTGTTAAAAATATTTTAGAAAAGCAACATTTGTTTCATAGCATGCATTAAAAAGAGAAAATGTCAATCTACATTTTGATATAAAAATGGCTTCTTAACTCCAAGTAATGAACGAGTTATAATGGTGCAAACTTTTGTGACCAAAGGGAATCACCACCTTAAGTCGTTTAAGCCCCGTAAATCTACGGAGCTTAAAAATGACTGATTTTGAACTGCATTTAAGCGGTCTACTTAAACTACTTAAACTAAGTAGTTTTTATGAAAGCAGTTCTACTTAAACGGCTTAAAGTTTAAGTCGCTGAGAGTTTAAGTAGACATGTATTTGTGAAACGCCACTTTAAGTAGCTGGTTTTTTGTGAAAGGGGGTCTACTTAAACGACTTAAGTTAAGTCGTTTAAGTCGTTTAAGCCGTTTAAGTAGAAATCGGTTTCACAAAAACCGCTTCGTTTAAGTTAAGCCGTTTAAGTACTTTTTGTGAATCGACCCTAAGAGGTTTTTGACTATCTGGAGCGACCTCCTTCTCGAGCCGGGGGGACCCCATCAAAATCCGAAATTGGGAGGACCCCTAACTTGTACCAAAGTTTTTTAGCTACAAATACTCTTTTTTCGGTGTACAGTACATTAAACTTAAACGTACTCAAAAGCTTCTGTTACTAGTTTTCGTATGCGAACATAGGGCTTGAAAATTGAGAAATTTATGCTAAAATATACCCAAATTAGCCCAAATTGTAGTTTATAATTGCGTATATTACCTTTTCATCGCTATAAATAACCATATTTAGCTGTTTACAGCTGACTTTATAGCCATTTTTTCGAATTTTTTTCAAAAATTTTCAGATATTGCAAAAAAGTTTTTAACAAATTTTGCATGTTTTGCTTGGTTTGGACCCAGCCAACATTTTCCACCAGTTCTCCGTCGACGTTTATTTTTCCAACAATGTATCGCCTTGAATTCTCAGTGGCAGGTTTAACTTGTTAGAACAACCTGCTTTTCTCTTATCGTACTTTAATGGAACGAACAAATTCCAGAACAAACAAAGAAAAGATTTCAGATACAGCAGCATTACATAACTCAGAATCTGAGAATTTCTAGAAAAGCCCTTTAGATCTTATAAACTGTTGACTGCAAGCGTTGGGGCGCATCACTAATTCAAATTTCGCTTTCATTGATTTAATTATTTCTACGGTCGTAGCACGACAAAACTATGAATGAACATGTTATATATTTTCAAAAACTTTTAAAAATAAAATTTATTGCATTCTTTGAAAAATTGAAATGTATTGCATTTTTAAAGTTGAAAATTTTTTGCTAAGCTAAAGCTAAATACATGTATACTGTTATGAAGAATATTTAAACCACATAAATTATAACTATCTACCGTATAAAGAAGCTTTGTTTCTATGTGATCTGATCCAGTTATCTATGTGCATTATACATCCGCAAGCAGTCAATTGAGTTTATGTTAGATAGCTGTTCCAATTATCCTCAAACCTAACATTTTGGTGGCCCAAGTAAAGGACACGCAAATGGATCTAAAGTTCATCTTCATTCTGGCCATCCGGCTTCAATCCGATCCAAAGATTCCTTCTGTATTTCCTCACACCCCTTACTATATTCCTCCGCCCCATTTGATCTGGCTTCTCCACCCTGGTATCAATCTGGTTTTCTCTGCGCCTCTATGATTTTGGCCCAACCGGTAACCCAGGTATTCTTTGTCCATTCAGGATACTCCAAAAGGTACTGTTTTTCTGCGTTTGGTATTATGTGGGGCCCTACCAAAAACTCTTCCAGCCATCTAAAAGCTCTACGTTTACTTTTGATCTTATCTGGGGACGTTGAAACTAACCCTGGTCCACCTGTGGTCTATGAAAATTATCCAAAAACGGAGCTGGAAAAGGTTTTGGTGTTTCTTCGGGGAAATAATATATCGTTTTCTATGCCTACTACTACGGAACAGATAATTCATGAATTAACGAGTGAAAACCAACATGTTGTCGAACATTTCTTGCTACACCCTGATAAAATTCCGACAAATGTCAGTCCATTACAAAAAAGTAAAGCTACTACTCAAATCCAAAACGGTACACCATCAAATATCCCAATTTCCGGCGGAGTAAAACTACCAAAATTCTACGCTTAGGACGCCCATCTTTGGTTCCAACACATCGAACAACTTTTAGCTGGCAAATCAGAGCAAGTTCAAAAGCAAAGTTTGCTTACTGCAATCACGACAGCATCAACCGACATTGTGCTAGAAGCCGGTGTCGATCTTGCTAAAAGTTTTCAAGAGATCAAAAATCAGATAATATCCAACATGTCTGATAGCGACACTAGAAGAATAAAACAACTTCTGGCAGAACAAACCTTAGGCGACAGAAAATCAACAGCTGCGTTGCGACAGTTGCAGCGTCTTGCTCCCAACAATCCAGTCGTTGTGCGACTGCGTTTTCTCGAAATGATGCCTGAGGGTGCTAGGCTCGTCTTGACTTCACTGTCAGAGGTCTCAGTGGAGAAATTAGCCGAAACTGCGGACAAACTTGTGGAACAGATTCCAAGTTCGTCTGCTCACGTTGCTTCGATTGAATCTCCTTCATCCGTTTCCTCTCTTCCGCAGGTTGTTAGCTCTCTTCAGGAAAATCACAAGCTCCTGCTGGATCACATGGCGCAACTGTCGGACAAAGTTCAGGTTCTCAGCCTTCAACTACAAAATTCGAACTCCAAGAATCGACGATCTTTTCGTAGTCGATCCCGAAGTAGACAACGATTCAATCAGTTCCCACAGGACGGCCTGCGTTGTTGGTATCATCAGCGATTTGGTTCCCAAGCTCGCAAATGTGTGCCTCCATGTTCGTTTGCCCTTCAGCCTGCTCCCAGTGCTCAAGTTCAGGGAAACTACACAGACCTGTCGTTGTCGCAGCCAACGCCGGGGTCAACTTAGTACTAGTTGCTGCGCCAGAGATTGGGACTTTCTTAGCGGATACAGGGAGTTAGGTCAGTTGTTTGCCATCTGGAAAGGTTTCCATCCAACAGATTTTGCAGGTTGAACCTTTCCGCGCCGCCAACAATAGTTCCATCGCCGTTCATGGCAGCTTTTACCTGACGTTCCGCATTGCAGGCCTGCCGAGTACGTACACTTGGAAGTTCTACGTTGCTGATGTGGAACAGCCAATCCTATGAGAAGATTTCTTGGCACATTATTATCTTCTGGTCGACTGCAAAGCTAGGAAGCTGGTACTGCAAACTAGCCAACCAAGATTGATTCCTTCTATCGCTTGTTCCTCGTCAGTCCAACGTCTGAAGGTTCAGGCGATCAAAGCCACTCCTCTGATGCCAGGTGTCAGAGTAGAGCGTCTACAGTCTCTCTTAGATGCCTACGAGATACAGTCACAGCCTCGTAGCCCAGATAATCCGGTCACACTCCCTATTCGTCATCACATTGTCACGACAGGTCCTCCTTGCTTCAGCCGTCCTCGTCGTCTTTTCGGTGCAAAGCTACAAGCCGCAAAAGATGAATTCTTGAGCATGGAACGCCAAGGAATATGTCATCGGCAAGACTCGCCATGGGCCACTCCTCTCCACGTTGTCGTCAAACCTGACGGCAGCCTTCGCCCATGCGGTGACTATCGGGCCCTAAACTCGAAAACTATTCCCGACAGATACCCTATGCCAAGAATTGAAGAGATTACTCAGTCATTCAGAGGCTGCAAGATCTTCACATTGCTCGACTTGCAAAAGGCATTCTACCAGATACGAATGGCTCCAGAGGACATAACAAAAACTGCCATCACTATTCCTTTTGGTAGTTTTTGTTTTGACTACATGCCCTTTGGTTTACGTAATGCGTCTCAGACATTCCAGAGTGTACAGACCTCCTCCTGTCTGACCTTCCGTTTGCCAGAGGGTATATCGATGACATCATCATTGCGAGTCCAGACGTTTAAACGCATTTCAACCATCCTCAAACCGTTCTGGATCGACTAAAGAAATACTCAATGCGAGTAACTCTTAAGAAATGTAAGTTTTTCATGGAATCTACCACTTATCTAGGTTATGAAATCAGCGCTGCAGGAATTCGTCCACGGCAATCCAAGGTGAAAGCGATCCTCGACTTACAACCTCCCAAAGATGAAAAGTTTTCTATGAATTTGGGGATGTTGTCCACCGAAGGGGATTGGTGAAAGAAGTCACCTGGCAATGTAAATTCTGTCCCATAGGTCATTTGGGAGGGAGACACTCCGTGGGAACCCACGGTAGCTCTGAGACCAAGAAGAACCATTAGCTAATAGATGTGAAATAGTTCTTTCAGAAGCACCAGTGGGCCATATGAAAGCAGGCTTTATACGATCCAGTAAAACCTTTGTTGCAGCCCAATTCAGTTTGTTAGTCACCGTTTTATTGTCTCTTTCTTGAATTTTGAAGGGTCCAGCGTAGGGCCTTTCGAGGGAAGAATGATGGACAGGCTTTTTAAGCCAGATATAGTCCGTATCCGTATATACAAGCGCATACGATTTCACTTTACCTCCTTTTCGTCTTCTCGGCGTCGTCCTCTCCTTCCTGCTGTCGTTTGTTTTTGTTCACTGCGGCTATAATGTTTGAATATATGTAGAACAGCTTGAAGATAACATTTGTCCCACCAATATATCTAAACCACTGAGACTACGAGGACTATGAAGAAACCGACGTTTTGAACCAGTTCGCCGTCGATGTAGATCTTGTCTAGCACGGTTTCGCCATATATCGTCATCAGCTTGTGAATTCCTTGTGAATTGCTGCGCGAACCTTCCTGCTTAGATGCTGACATCGCGAAGAGACCGAGCAAGCGACTAAAAGTATGGTTGTACCCTTGATTAGCTGAGCACATTTGCAGAAAGATAATAATACCAAAGATAACACAAAAAAACGCCATTAATCAAAGATATCAATGCGACTGTCAACGCACAGTATTTGCTCATACGGGTAAATATCATCCGTAGCAAGTGTCAAAGCTCTGATCTCTTAGACTAGAAGAACCAGAACCCAGCGAACCTTATTTTAAGAAAGTCAAATTGAAAAATGTTTTCATGATTCAATTCAAAATGTTTTCTGATTTCAAAAGCTTAACAAAATCAGAGACGCAACACATGAATAAAAATTTAATCGAGCTTCTCCAGATTTTCCAATTTATGTAATTTCGCTTGAGTTATTTGGCGACGGCGATGACGGCGCGACTGATTTTTAAAATTAGTTTAGTTACTTAATTAAAATAACTGAACTTTGAAATTATACTCGGGTCTCTCACCATCTGTGGCCAGGTTTTATACTATGTCCAGCTAAAACTCTTTGTCTGTAGATATCTAAGGTTGCTCAAGTATCATAGCTTAAGCTGTTAATACCTGCTGTTCTCTTATGGTACTCTCCTGGAACGAACAAATTTACAGAACGAACAAATGATAAGATTTCAGCTACAGCAGCATTACATACTCAGAATGTGAGAATTTCTAGAAAAGTCCCTTTAATATTACAAACTATTGACTGCAAGCGTTGGGGCGCATCACTAATTCAAATTTCTCATTCATTGATTCATTGATTTAATTGTTTCTACGCTCGTAGCACGAGAAACTATGAATGAACATGTTATATATTTTCAAAAACTTTAAAAAACTAAATTTATTACATTCTTAGAAAAATTAAAATGTATTGCGTTTTAAAGTACATTCGACTCGTCATGCTTATCTGGAAAATGACTTACATTTCTGACATACAAGTTAAACATTAGAACGTTTATCTTTAGGCATCGATTTCTCAAAACTGGGTAATCAGCCAAAATTACTTTTTATGCTATCATTTATGGGGCATATGGGCTGAGGGACGTTTTTTGGATTTGGCTCAGAGTCTAATGGATCAGAATATCCAGACAGACCAGTTAACCTGGAACTCCCCCTTATACGTGTGACTTCTGTACTATTTGTCCCTTGCTATTATATTTTCCTGTCCTCTGGTTTGGTCGCACCGGCCAAACCACCACTCTGCTTTTATTTATAAGATTTTTATTGCTTGGTTTTTTATCATTACGCATAATTTAATCAACGGAAACAGACCCGATGCAGTCTGGCCGTCCGATTGCGCCAACAGTGTTGATTTAGCGTAGAATCAAACTCGCCAAGAGAACGCTTTAAGACGCAGATTTTCTGCTTTTTTTATTTCGGCTGGAGCCCATAAATGTGATTAGTTGATTAGTGATTACTGATTGTTTGATTACTGTAGCTGTTTTTCGAGAAAGCTTTTGTTGCAGTCCACATTTTATGGTACTATGTGTGATGACTGTTGAACTGCTTTATCCAAAAATTATGAAGTATTTAATTTATCCTCGCTGACAGATTCAGTCAAGGGAAAATTTTGAACGCAGTCGCAATTTACTTACTTTTTGCACTAGCATAATTCCGATTAGAGTAGTAACAATTGAGGCGTGATTAGATTAGAACGCTCAAAGACATGTGACTTCAGAATGACATAAATTATTGTTGTAGCTCATTTTGTACATAGCTTTGAATATCCTCGAAAAACTACTACAACTAATTACTTTTATCAAGAGTACATAATAAACAAGAGTATGACAAGCGTCATACGCTATGCATTACAAGCCTGTTACATCCTCTGCACGCTATCGGCTGACCCCCTTAAAATCAAACACCCTCACCCCGCCCCTGTATATGTACGGGGTCCAAACGGGGGATCGGGCTTGCGTTTGTATATTTTGTACACTAATCTGTAAATCATGCAAACTTGTACCCGCTGCATAAATTGGGCCCCCGTCAAGTTTGTAAACACTGACCCCGATCCCCCGTTTGGCTACGTACATAGATAGGGGCGCAGTAGTAACAACCCGGACTTTTGTCAATAATTGTTTTCAGTTTAATTAATTCTTATTAATTTTTATTATTTTGAGTACAGCCTAATGTCACGAGTTCAGCCTAGTTACGTATGTTTTGTCTAAAGCGTCGAGTGCAGAACAGCTTAAACTATCTTTCATAGTTTTGTTTAGTCTAGTAAAATCTCTGATAGGAGCAAGTTGCGTTTCTCTTCGAAGTCAGCTACATATTTTGGTGGCCTGTGTAAAAGTTTGCTTTAGATTTGCGTTAAGTTTGGAAATGCTTTGATTTTAGAGAGGCTTGATTTGATGAAATGGCCATTCCGTTTTAATTATTTTTATTGTTCTGATGTTTTATTTGGTTAATTAATTAATGCCTATTGAGACACGTAGTATGACAGCAACATCCGAACAGCTTCAGGCTATGTTTGAAAGCTTCAAAACTGATATTTTGAGGCAAGCTAATGGTTTAACTGCAAATGTGTATGTTACTAACTCTGAGCCCAGCACAGTCGAGGCCTTCAGTTGCTACAAAGTAGTTACCGAAGGGTGCACCTATACAGGAGTGTTTAATACAGGAGGCTTAATCAAACCAGCCACCAAGACCCAGACATCCCTTACCCCCGCAGAATGTGTTTCAGTACTTAACACAAAAAGATTTGCAAATCAAGAGTTAAAGGCCGTTGCTGATGGTCTCTGGATGACAGAAAACCAGTTTCGACTAAGCTTCAAGTATTGCTGTTACACCTATTGTACTCAGGTGACCAACTACGTCCTTGAAAAAGGTTATGTCGCCACTATTGATTCAAGATCACTCTCAAGTGATCTTGGCTCTTTGGGTGGGTGTCACGCAAATAGCGGTTACTGCCACGGTACTGAAAACGTCATCGTATGGAATGCATCGAAGCTCGCGAGTTCCTGCAAATTCAAACTTCACGGAAAGTATGATATCGAGTTATCAGGTAAGCATGTCTTGATAGACGAGGTCCAAGGTGCATTTCAGTTACATAAAACTATAAGTGATCGTTGCCTGCCGCACCACTGTTTCGATACCGCACAAGGTACAATCATCTGCCTAGCTGGTGATTCTGCGAAAAACACTGAGAGCACAATGCCTGCTGGCAACGACGTTTATCCGCAGTTTGCAAATGCTAACGTGAGTGATCCAGTTAACGCGAAGTTAAACTATTTATATGACCTCGTTTCTAGACAGCATGCAGCTGACTTCCGTCGAGTTTGGTTAGCATTATGCAGCGTAACCAGCCGCCAGCTTCAGATTATCTGGCAACTAGCACGTGTGGATGCGACACTTGCGGCACGGGTCATGCTCAATCGCAGCGACATCACAGCCCAGTTCGCAGGAGAAGCGCTGCTAGTTTGGCCATGTAATCCTATTACCCCAAGTAAAATTTATTGGGATTACAAGGTAGATGGCACTTGCTACGAGTATTTGCCTGTATTGCATGAATCATCTCTGTTTTTTGTTGTACCTGGCAGCAATGACTTAACGCTAAGCTCGCTAACTATTAACTGTGCGCACCACCCTAAGGGAATCTATAAGGGTCTCCATGGCTGGCAAAACTCGGACGGTGACACTGAAGTCGTGGAAATTCCTATCCATCTAGCATGGACAGCACAATGGCAAGTACCCAATTTCAGTACTCCAGCACTGTTTACTAACCTACTAACTCAGCTTCACACATCACCAGGATTGTACCCATCTCATGAAGCGAGGCTTCGGAAAATAGAACTCCAACTGGGCGGTTTGATTAACTATACCGCCGAATCTTCCCTTGACCCAAGGATCATAACTACGACCTTGAAAGGCCTAGGAGAGGGGGCCGGAGTCATACTGGAACACGGCTCCCACGCCATCGGTCAATTAGTCGAGAACACTGGGGTTGGTCTCGGTAGTTTGTTAAGTGGGTTGGGTCATGGGGCTGGGTCCCTGCTGGGTGGTATGTTGAAAGGACCTATCCAATTACTAATTAATTTGGCTGTTCTGTTACTAATTCTTGCTGGCTTTGTTTGTTTAGCGTATCTTCTTTTCGTGCATAGAAATCGAGTCAAACATTTTTGCTCCAGGAAAAAGAAACCTGGTGACGATGAAGGCGACTCGAGTACACCCATAATTGGTATGAAGTCTCTTGCAGAATCGCAGCCACCTATTCCAAGGTTAGAACCAGAACTCCCAACGTCTGCCTTACCTGAGTCACAATTGTCCTACGACTTCCCACCGGAAGGATGTGGATGGAAACGCCAGAGCAATGCTTCGATGTTTGTCAGCGAACCAGAAAATCCTCCGAGTAAAACACCTAGTCTGATTTCTGTCCTTGTCAATAGTAAGCCTGTTACCGCTTTGCTAGATACGGGATCAACTTTTACCCTCATCACTGAAAATCTTGTCTCGAGCGGGCATAAGCTAACACAGGCAGCAACAAGGGTGAAAGGTATAACTGGACACCATCTCGTATTATTGGGCACTATCCTCTCGTTGTTCCAAATTGGTCCACTGCAGGTGCACCATGAAGCATATGTCCTGAAACAATCACCATATGACTGTATAATCGGTACTGACTTGATGAAGCACCTAGGACCGATAGTTATCGACTTTTCACCACCTGAGGCTGTCTACATTTGTGGACAAGCGGTGCCAATTGTCAAATCAGATATCGCCGGAAAAAATGTCATGCGAAGCAGATTTTTGTCTCCATGTGTGCAACTTAAGGAGGATGTAGTGATTCCAGCTCGAACGGAAGTATGCGCTTGGATAGGGAAGGCTAGTCAAATATCGACTAAAGAGGAGCATCAATACCTCGATCCCAATCCGTTAGTAACCAAGAAGTATGGTTTATTGGTGGGAAGAGTGCTTTTACCGAAAAAGGAAACTTTACCAGTTCGCCTTCTGAACCCAACTAAGACTGCCGTCACCCTGCGCGCGGGTTCTGTCGTAGGTCATTTAGAACCAGTGGATACCCTGGATCAGGTGAGCCAAGTTTCTAGCTGGTTGCCGAGCAAGATGTTCGACCTAGAAAGCGCATCTCTGTCCGGTGACGAGAAGGAGGAGCTGAGAAAATTGATTGATGAGTTCAGCGATATTTTTGCTAAGCATGACAGGGACACAGGCCGAACTCATCTGGTAAAACACACCATAAACACTGGAGATTCGCTGCCAATTAAGCAGCGACCCTATCGAGTTCCTGTGTCACAGGTGGAGAAAGTTAATGAACATGTTAGGAACATGGCGGAGCGCAAAGTAGTTAGACCCAGTTCCTCGCCATGGGCTAGTCCAATAGTAATTGTTAAAAAGAAGGATGGCTCGGATCGATTTTGCGTCGACTACCGGAAACTCAATGCCCTGACAAAGAAGGACGTATATCCTTTGCCTCGTATTGATGAAATTCTGGATTCTCTTTCTAGGGCCAAACTTTTCAGTAGTTTAGACCTTATGAGTGGCTATTGGCAGATTGAATTGGACGAAGCCTCTAAGGAAAAGACAGCTTTTGCAACTCCTCGTGGAGGGCTCTGGGAATTTAATGTGCTTCCATTTGGGTTGTGCAATGCCCCCGCCACTTTTCAACGGTTGATGGAGCACGTTTTGGCTGGATTGAACTGGCATAACTGCCTTGTCTACATTGATGACATAATCGTTTTCTCGTCGACGTTTTCACAACATTTAAAAGATCTTAAGCTTGTTTTTAACAGACTGCGCCAATCTAAGTTGAAGCTGAAACCGCAGAAATGTGAGTTCTGTAAAGCTGAAATACATTTCTTGGGCCATGTCGTTAGTGCTAATGGGGTCAAACCTGATCCGAACAAGACTACCGCTGTCTCTAACTTTACGACACCAAAAACTATCAAACAACTGCAAAGTTTTCTGGGACTTTGTACTTACTATCGACGATTCGTAAAGGCCTTTGCTAACATTGCGAAACCTCTGTATTCTCTGCTGCAAAAAGATCAGTCTTTTGTCTGGACGGAAGGGTGTCAGTCAGCTTTCAATAAGCTCAAGGAAAGCCTTGTCAACGCACCAATCCTTGCTTACCCGGATTTCAACAAAGAATTCCTCCTTCACGCTGATGCTAGCGGGACGGGATTGGGAGCGGTACTAAGCCAGCGTGACTCGAACGGCAAAGATCATCCGGTCGCGTTTGCTAGTAGAAGTCTGCGTCCTCCTGAAACCCGATACCCGGCTGTGCACAAAGAAGCATTGGCGGTAGTTTGGGCTTTGAACAATTTTCGCCACTATGTTTATGGTAGACCCACCGAAGTGGTCACAGACTGCGCTCCACTGAAGTGGCTCTTGAATGCTAACCCTAAAAGCAGTCGTTTAGCCAACTGGTCCTTAATGCTGCAGGACTACGTCAAACACCTGAAAATAACTCATCGACCAGGTAAGAGCAACGGAAACGCGGATGCTTTGTCGCGTCTTTGCTTAGTTACAACCTCCACAGAATTCACCTGGCTGGATCTGCAACAGGAGCAGAAAAGCGATCCCTACTGCAAAGAAATTCTAGTCAAGATTGGTGACGACGATGCTGGCGTTAAGGATTATCATATTAAGTCAAACGGACTTCTCTACTACAGGCCACTGATCAGCAAACAAGCATCAAAGCGCTACTATCAAGGACCTGATCGTCTTGTCGTTCCGGAAAGCCTTCGATCGAGTGTCTTGCATGGACTCCATGATGACGTCTTTGCAGGCCATCTTGGCTTTGGTAGAGTTTACCAGACACTTAAAGCGTACTATTATTGGCCTAATATGAAACAGGATGCGAAGGAATGGTGCCGGGCATGTGCCACTTGCGCCAGTAGGAAAGACCCTCCTAAGAAAATTCGCTGTAAGCTTCGACCTATGGTTGCTGAAGCACCTTTTTCTCGGCTGGCAGTTGATATATTAGGCCCACTCCCTACTTCATTGAAAGGAAATCGGTATGTGCTCGTGGCCATGGACGCTTTTTCCAAGTGGCCGGAAGTATTTGCGTTACCTGATCAGAAAGCTGAGACAATAGCTCAAATTTTGATTGAACACATCGTTTGTAGACACGGATGTTTCCGAGAACTCTTGTCTGACCAGGGTTCAAATTTTCAGAGCACATTGTTGAAAGACGTCTGCAAGATACTAGCCACAAGGAAGATTCGCACTACTGCTTACCATCCAGAAGCAAACGGCATGGTTGAGCGCTTTAACCGCACGCTGCTTGATATGCTTCCTATGTATACTAACCAGATGCAAACTAACTGGGACGAGTACCTCCCTTTTGCGTGTTTCGCTTACAGGGTCTCCAAGCATGAAACATCAAAAGAATCGCCGTTTTTTGTTCTGCATGGACGCGACCCTCTGCTCCCAATAAGCAGCGTCCTGCATGCACAGCAGTCGGTTTACGACGAAACGGACGACTTTGTTCGTGACCTAGCAGTCCGTTTAAGGTGTGCTTGGGAAACTGTTAGAAAAACTACTGCAGAGTCCCAAAATAGGAGAAAGGAGTTTTATGATCAAAAGGCTGAGGATCCTAACTTTTGTGTTGGAAATCGAGTTTATCTTTATACTCCTGTGATTAAACGATCGGGCTCTAATAAAGATCCAAAGCTTTCCCTCACACCAAAACTTGCTAGGTTCTGGACGGGTCCTTGGAGGATCATTAGTCTGTCCGTCCCGGACGCTGAAATTCAAAGCATCGATGAACCGTCGAAACCATCACTGTTTGTTCATATTAATAGGCTCAAAATGTGTAACGATCTGCACACACCATACTTAAAAGCACCTGAGGTTCCCAACATTTACTATGAGACCTCTACAGAAGAGTCTCATGATGATTCACCAGACTCAGCAGCTGTACCTCTGCAACAACGTCATAACTATAACCTAAGATCTAGAAAGTCACAGAGTGAAGCTTCTAGTGCATTCCCTGTTTGTGTTATATTTCAGGCTTCTATTGCTATGTCACGTTATTCTCGTGCCAATCCGGATCGATATAGAGTGAAGTTATCGGATCATCGACATCATCCATCCAATGTCAGCAATCACTCTAGAGATCGCAGTGTTGAACGCACTCGACCGCCAATCAAGATCAGTTGTTCATTCAGTTTCGGGTGGCTCGTCTTCCCGATTCGAAATCATCTGCGGCAGAAGCCACCCGCTGTCTCTCGTCAATGGGGAGAATCCAATTCGGATGGGAAGATGTATTTTCACTAGTTGCCTCCAGTTGTACGAGTACATACGCTGTATTCAACATGGTCAAAACGATGTTGCTCAGATTCTTCTTGATCCCAAGTATGCGGAAGATGCCAGTGCTATCCCTGGATTTCTTTCCGCGGAAACGAAAAAGGTTGGATCCTTCTCTACCTAACTTTGTATATCAGCGTGAAAACCTGATTCGCTCTATTCTGGTCGAAAAGTTTTCTCAGCATCCACATCTCTTAGACATTCTCCGAGCCACTGGATCGAAAACGATTGTGTGCTGCCATCTCAAAGATCGATGTCTTGGAATCGGATGCAGTCCTTCCGAGGTTGATAACTTTCCGCTGGATAAATGGGGCGACAATATTTATGGCCTGAGTCTCCAATCTTTCGATCTAACCCCCACTGTTCTAGCGCGGTAGATCTGAATGAATGGATTTCGCCCTCTGTTCTCTTCAACGGATCCTAAGCGGACTTGCCTCCTGCTATCTGACTCTTTTTCCCGACACATTTCGGAGATTGAGTCTGGCTCTGTAGTCTCAGTCTCTGGGTTGCGCATGCGATCAGTGCCCTTTGAAATTGAACATCGTAAAATCAGTGTATTCGATTATGATTTTGTTCTCCTTCATGTCGGTATCAACGATCGCGGAGGTACGGAAGACAGCTGGGATGACGATCTTGCCAAGCTAGCTAGCGCTCTAAAGTTAGCCCGTCAAGTATACTGGTGTTCACCCGTTCCCCAGCCGTCTGATGTTAGCAGCATTAGATTTGAGAACTGGCAAAAGCATGCCTGCCGTCAAGTCCATTTCCAGTACATCGATCTGGCTGAACAACGGCCAAACCCATTCCTCCATGGCAGCAGCATTGCTCGGGATTTATATCATAGCAGCCCTGGTCAAGTCCAACATCTCAACTTTGATGGCACAAAGGTTCTGTTTAACCAGTGGGCCAAGGCTATCCCTAATTTAGCCAAATGTAAGCGATTCTATTCTGCTCTTTGGTATCGTCAGCGGGAAATTCCCGAATCGCCCGCCTGGAAGATCCTGTTCGCTGCGTCTGCCGATTCAGCTGTGACTGAGCCTCCGGAACAAGTGATCGTCACTGTTCCGAGCCAGATGATTCAGGGTCCAAGTTCATTGCGTCAAGATCCACCTGATGCAACCTCGGTAGTTGGCAACACGCCTGGCCCTATTCTCTCCACCTTTGGCGCGTCTTTGCCACAACCTGTCCAGGTTCCGCAGCAGCCGATGCTCTCTACTGCAATCGTGCCACGCCCATCGCTGTGGCCCTTGACATCTCCCTGGCCGCCGAGTCAACCGTCGACAGCTTTGTGCATCCCAGCGACGCTGCAGTTGCCCGATGGTCAAGCCATTCCTATGGGTACGCTGTCATTCGGTTTTGGTAACATTTTCTGGCGAACTCACTAACTCGCAGGATGCTTCGTTTTTTACCCCCGGCGAATGTAACAACCCGGACTTTTGTCAATAATTGTTTTCAGTTTAATTAATTCTTATTAATTTTTATTATTTTGAGTACAGCCTAATGTCACGAGTTCAGCCTAGTTACGTATGTTTTGTCTAAAAGCGTCGAGTGCAGAACAGCTTAAACTATCTTTCATAGTTTTGTTTAGTCTAGTAAAATCTCTGATAGGAGCAAGTTGCGTTTCTCTTCGAAGTCAGCTACAAGGGGGCCTGATTTAGGTACATAGGAGGTCAGCCGTTAGCGTGCAGAGGATGTAACAGGCTTGTAATGCATAGCATATGACGCTTGTCATACTCTTATGTATTATGTACTGTTGCTTTTATGCAACGGGCGCCAACCGCCAGCCGGAATAAAAAGCAGGAAATCTGCCTCTTAATTTCTTAAAGCGTTCTCATGTATGAGTTTGATCCTAAGCTAGATCAACAGTGTTAGTGCAATCGTGTCCGGGGAATTTTTGAGTCATCCTAATTTCTTGATGCAAGCAACTAAAAATTAGAAGTTAGGAACGATCGCAGTCTTAAATTCTAAATCCAAATCAGTGAATATAAAAAATTATTAATTAAACCTTAGGAACTTTCACAAATGGCAAAACATTAATGTGCTTTAAACTTTAGACCACATATTTCGCTTAATTGCTTAGTGTTTAAAATCTGCGAATATTATCAAGCAAACAATGCATCTTTTAGCACTAATAGACGTTAGGCTTTAGATTTTAGCGCTTAGAATTTAGGGATTATTGTTTTGAAAGCTCGCCCAACTAAACAGCCAATCAGATTCTTGCTTGCAGCCAATGAAATCACAACGATGTTGTCAAACAGAATACATAGTTTACAGGAAGCTTCTGTAGAAGCCTTTCGTTTGTATTTGCTTTGGTAGGAGTAATGAAATTGCTGTTACGCTAATTAAGTAAAAGCAGATTTTGTTCCATCCAAAACCTTTCTTTCAAACTGCATAACGAGCACGTGCAGCAAATTGGATTGCTTTTCTATGTTGAATTGCAGCAAATCTCAGCATCTCCTCAAAGTCTAATTAAAATTAAAATCTTTAAAATAAAATAAAAGTAATATCAATTGCCAGAGATTGTTATATATGTAGCAGGCGTGCAAGCAGAGCGTGTTGTCCTGGGCTTCAGGTGAGGTCCGAGAAGCAGTAGTTAACAAAAGCAGTTTTACAGCAAACAAGTATTGCAGGGAAGCGGTACATAGTAGATAGCAAAGTCCGCAACCAAAGTCAAACACCAGATCAATACTTTCGGCTGAAGGTTCCTCCTTCTTCTGAATTTGTTCATTCCTTTTATACTAGTTCAGCTTGTGCGTCATTCTTTGCTAGAAATTAGTCTTTGGCCGTATCAATTTATTCACTTTCTTTCAGACGATTTACTCAGCTTAGCTTTGGGATATTCAAGAGTTTGTTTTCCTATAATTTGCACAAGCAATGACTAATTTCAACAGTCCCGCTATTTCTCAAAAGGGTTTCTTTTCTTATCTTCCAGTACGCGTTTTTGCACATTTTTCAGCCAGACATTAGTTTACAGTTACTTCACGCATTATTACACCAAAAACAAGACTCTAAACATTAATACAAGTCAGTGGTCGGACCATTAGTTGTTAAATAAACTTTTCTCATTTCAGTCTCAGGTTTTTCTCATTTTTCTCTTTAATCTTTTTCTCACTTTATTTTCTTACTTTTAAAAGCTTGTTTCTGCAACCCGTCACATATAGTTTCAGTTTGTTGTTAGATGGGAATTTCATGTTTAATTTTAAAATCAAAAATATTTTGCTATACGAATATATAAGAACACTACACTTTGTCACCACTTACCACTAAATAAACAAATATCAGCGTTTATATATTGCATGCACTGTCCGGGAATTTTTTAGTCATCCTAATTTCTTGATGCAAGCAACTAAAAATTAGAAGTTAGGAACGATCGCAGTCTTAAATTCTAAATCCAAATCAGTAAATATAAAAAATTATTAATTAAAACTTAGGAACTTTCACAAATGGCAAAACATTAATGTGCTTTAAACTTTAGACCACATATTTCGCTTAATTGCTTAGTGTTTAAAATCTGCGAATATTATCAAGCAAACAATGCATCTTTTAGCACTAATAGACGTTAGGCTTTAGATTTTAGCGCTTAGAATTTAGGGATTATTGTTTTGAAAGCTCGCCAAACTAAACAGCCAATCAGATTCCTGCTTGCAGCCAATGAATTAACAACGATCGTTATCGAAAATAATTATAGTAAAGCGACTTATCATTAAAAAGTGATGCGAATAAACTTGCCTGACTCAGGCCCGTATTCATAAAGCGTTGGTACCCATACCACTGGTATGGAAGAAGGGGTACCAGTGGTTAACCAGTGGTATTGCAGGCATACAGCGAATTCATAAAACATTTTAACCACTGGTACCATACAGGTGGTACCATACCAATGGTTAAAATTGCAAACCACCGTTGGAGGTGGTTTGACATATGTTTTACACCTGAGTATGGGCTGTAATAAATGAATTGGAGTTTTTTAATTATTATTTAGGTGAAAATGGGACATTTCCACAGTTTTCTAATCATATCAAAGCAGTGTATTATGTCTTTACTGGCTTAAAAATCAAACTGCATAAATTCTCTAATATTTATTCCAGCATATAAATTAAAACAAACATAATAGTTTTAAACTTGTTTTTAAATATAATTGTTTAATTAATTCATAATCGCTTAGTTTTTCTAATTATTTGACTGCAACCTATTACAAAGCATACCACTGGTATCCTATTCATTTGAAGGATACCAGTGGTATGCATACCACTGCTAAACATGAAAGGGCTTTTCATTTTTCCGCCATACCACTGGTATGCAAACCATGGTTAGGAAACCAGAGCTTTGTGAATTCGGTAAAGTAACCAATTGGTTTTCTAACCACTGGTATCCATACCAGTTGTATGGATACCATTGGTATGGATACCAGCGTTTTATGAATACGGGCCTCAGTCGGTTTCGCGGTATATACTTCCTTTTTGCTAGTTTAAATCCCACCGACGAAACAGCTTTTCCTAATCTGATTGAAGTGAAGACTGGAATGCGATAAGCTAACTATGGAGATACTAGTCTGTATGTGGTCAGCACTCCATACTTAATGCCATGATTTCTATTTGATGCCTATTTACCTGATCCCACATTCTAAACTTTGTCACAGATTCACAAAATACTTTCTCGTAAATAATGACATTGTTCTTTATTGGCACTGCTTCTGCAGCTGTGACAAAGCCCGAGTAAACTTCCATTGGCGCCACATGGGTGACTTCAAAACGAACTAACTTTTCGTTTTGATCGAAGTTAATCCGATGGCCAATATATTTGGTTTGATAAGGTGTAGGGTTAACATTTCTTTGAACGGTCAGCTCAGCAAGATTCAATCTCAGCAAACTTTTGGCCATTGCGTGTTCATTAACTCTCCTCAGATTAGCAGCTTCAAGAATACCTTTAATATAGCGTTGACCCGCATTTGCTTCTAAGCACAAAGTTGCCTGGTGAATGTACAATCAGTTGACTGTTGGATTTGCAAATTTCGTCGTGAAATAATGTCCACAGCTTTTAAAACGGTGTTCCCTTTCTCACCAGGATGTAGTATTTTCAGTTTTCCAGATAGTTCATTGACACTCCAACCCAAAACTGCACAAATGCTGTTATAGCAAAATATTTTTGATTTTAAAATTAAACATGAAATTCCCATCTAACAACAAACTGAAACTATATGTGACGGGTTGCAGAAACAAGCTTTTAAAAGTAAGAAAATAAAGTGAGAAAAAGATTAAAGAGAAAAATGAGAAAAACCTGAGACTGAAATGAGAAAAGTTTATTTAACAACTAACTTGACTTGTATTACGACCACTGACTTGTATTAATGTTTAGAGTCTGGTTTTTGGTGTAATAATGCGTGAAGTAACTGTAAACTAATGTCTGGCTGAAAAATGTGCAAAAACGCGTACTGGAAGATTAGAAAAGAAACCCTTTTGAGAAATAGCGGGACTGTTGAAATTAGTCATTGCTTGTGCAAATTATAGGAAAACAAACTCTTGAACATCCCAAAGCTAAGCTGAGTAAATCGTCTGAAAGAAAGTGAATAAATTGATACGGCCAAAGACTAATTTCTAGCAAAGAATGACGCACAAGCTGAACTAATCTATTCTAATCCCTCCCTATTTTTTTAATCCATTTTAATTATTTTTATTTACTTTTACTTTTTTTTTATTATTACCATTATTTTAACTATCAAATTTTTTTAAAACATTCAAATCCATCACATTTTACCTTGATCTTTTTCATTTATTATTATCTATAAATCTAACTTTTGTATAAAAGGAATGAACAAATTCAGAAGAAGGAGGAACCTTCAGCCGAAAGTATTGATCTGGTGTTTGACTTTGGTTGCGGACTTTGCTATCTACTATGTACCGCTTCCCTGCAATACTTGTTTGCTGTAAAACTGCTTTTGTTAACTACTGCTTCTCGGACCTCACCTGAAGCCCAGGACAACACGCTCTGCTTGCACGCCTGCTACATATATAACAATCTCTGGCAATTGATATTACTTTTATTTTATTTTAAAGATTTTAATTTTAATTAGACTTTGAGGAGATGCTGAGATTTGCTGCAATTCAACATAGAAAAGTAATCCAATTTGCTGCACGTGCTCGTTATGCAGTTTGAAAGAAAGGTTTTGGATGGAACAAAATCTGCTTTTACTTAATTAGCGTAACAGCAATTTCATTACTCCTACCAAGAGTACATAATACATAAGAGTATGACAGCAGGCATACTCTATGTATTATCAGCTTGACACATCCTCTGCACGCTAACGGCTGAGCCCCCCCGCAAATTGGACCCTTCAACTCAAATGAATTCGCGCGCTATACTTGTGTGCTAAAGCTCGATGCTGACACACAAGTCGCGCACGTACTGCTTGTGTTTTCGAGCTTTAACACACAAGCATAGAGCGAGTGAGCGTACCCCCGTTTCGACTGGGTACCAATTTGCGGGGGGGGTCACTGGGGTCCAATTTGCGGGGGGGGGGGTTAGCCGTTAGCGTGCAGAGGATGTGTCAAGCTGATAATACATAGAGTATGCCTGCTGTCATACTCTTATGTATTATGTACTCTTGCTCCTACCAAAGCAAATACAAACGAAAGGCTTCTACAGAAGCTTCCTGTAAACTATGTATTCTGTTTGACAACATCGTTGTGATTTCATTGGCTGCAAGCAGGAATCTGATTGGCTGTTTAGTTGGGCGAGCTTTCAAAACAATAATCCCTAAATTCTAAGCGCCAAAATCTAAAGCCTAACGTCTATTAGTGCTAAAAGATGCATTGTTTGCTTGATAATATTCGCAGATTTTAAACATTAAGCAATTAGGCGAAATATGTGGTCTAAAGTTTAAAGGCACATTAATGTTTTGCCATTTGTGAAAGTTCCTAAATTTTAATTAATAATTTTTATATTCAATGGTTTGGATTCAGAATTTAAGACTGCAATCGTTCCTAAGTTCTAATTTTTAGTTGCTTGCATCAAACAAATTTTGAAGAACCCCCAAAGTCCCGGTCACAATCGCACAGCCAGACTGCATCGGGTCTGTTTCCGTTGATCTAAATTATCACGCAATGCCAAAAATGCGCACATTGGTGGTTTAGATGGACTACAAATTTAAAATCTAAAGTCTAAATCTATGCTCTAACCTACCCATCTAATTAAAACCCATTTAATTTCAAAAAAAAAAAAAATAAAACAAATTTTCTTGTCCAAATTTGTCAGGGAGCCAACCGCCATCCTATTCCTGCTCGGAAATATAGCACAATAGGAATATTTTCACAAGTCTTATGGTCTATTTCCTATTTCTGTTTGCACCAAATAGTCAAGTTTCGTTTATTTCTAACTTACGCCTAAGATTAAAATAGGAAATAGGAAATAGACTAACGACACTAAAAAGACAAAAGAATGCCGCCTGACCAATCGCCTCACTGCTAGTATACTGATTGGTCTTGATTACTAAGCTGCTAATATAGATTTTTAAATAAAACTGAAATTGTACTGAATAAACAAAATAGTGAGCAATACAAGCTACTAATTAGTTAGTTAGTAATTAGTTAAGTAATTTGATTTTTAATTCTGCTTAATTTTCCCAACTTGGAAAAGAATATTATAAAAAATTTCTATTTTGTTATGTTGATAAAACAAGTCTTTAACTATATACACTGTAAAAAAATTGCATAACAGTTATCTATTTTTTAGATAGGGAATTTGTGACATCCTAACTAATTAGATAACTGTTATGTAATAATCTGGGATTGCGGCTATCCAGTCAAATTAGACCAAGGTTACCCATTTTTATGATATAATAATTATCCTAATTATTTAGTGCCTCAAGATTCCAGATAAATAGATAACAGTTAGCTAAAATTCATTGATAAGCTCGACACCTAAGGAATGGATCACATTAAGCAGAATCAAGTCTTTGATTTTGAATAACCATATTCTTAAAGCTTGACCAATTGAGTTGAGCTTTGGCATGTTTTCGACCACGCTGAGTTCAAATATGGCAAAATTTTTCAATTTTGCGAGAGTAGATATTTTCGATTCGCAAGGGGGACCAATGGAAAAGGAAAATTTTTGCTGAAAAGTTGCATGTAGGGGTTTTCTGTGTCGCTGAACATATATCTGCGGGCCGTTTTTCGATTCAGCGTTTTGTTAGTTCCGCATAAGCTTGCTACTTCCGCTTAGATCAAACTAACGAAAAGCTGAATCGAAAAACGGACTTCAGATTCGTGTTCAGCGACCCAGAAAACCTCCGTGTGCAACTCTTCAGCAAAATCGGCGACAAAAATGTGGTCCCGTCCTTGCGAATCGAAAACATCGCATCGCCTAAACATTTTAAGCGAATAGGTAAGATAGGCTCATCCGGACCGGATCGGCTTGAATTTTTCAGATTGCGAGTCCGGCAAGTGCCAATCTAACAAATACTTTATTGAGGCTGCAGTACAGTTGCGACTTATAATTGGCTTCAAATCGGAACGTTACAATTCGTTGCCCTATGCCAAGATTGGCTGACGTAAAAACAAAGGTTCCAGATTTTTGTCAAGCTCTTCGGAGGGGAGGGGACGGAAAGCAGTCAAATTTTCGAACTGTTTTACATTCCAAAACTTAGTATATAAAGTAGCTTTGACCTACTATATATGCACTAGCTTTTAGTTCAAATGATTTTAGTTAGAAATACATTTTCTTGGCACTCAAACTCACCTCCAGTTGTCTGGCAATACTGTCTTTAATTTGAGTTTCAGTGTTTTCTTTGTTCTAGTTCTCTGCACTTCACAAGGGTCACTGCACCACGGATTATCAAAAAAACCGTGTAGCGGTTCGGAAAAGTGGTGGAGGCAAACGCAAAGCATATGGAGCAAAGCTTTTATTTATAACTTAGAGATTAAATTTAAAATCCAATTATAATTCCAATTATATTTTAAAAATATTTCAAATTTCTATTGAAATTGACTATCCTTCACTGTAGTGCTGGGACCTGTTCCGACTTTTGAAACCGGTTCCGGTTCCGGTTCTTGACTACCGGTTCCGGTTCCGGTTCCGGTTCTAGCTACCGGTTCCGGTTCCAATTGGCATTTTTGATAAAAAAGGTAAAATCACACGATTTTTTATTTTTTTGATAATTGCTATAAAAACTTAATATATTTAGCTGCAGAAAGCTATGAACGTGTTTTTAAACAGTGTTTTTGCTTACTTTTTACTATTTATATATAAATGTTTACTGTGAAAAAGATATGGTCTGTTTCATTTTTACCAATATGTTGGGGAAATTTTAGCTACCAGACCTTACCAAAATACCTACTAAGTATTCTCAATCTAGATAAACGTTTAGCTACTGCCCTTCAGAAAGCGAACGTCGCACAGAACTTTCCTCGACCAATTTCAAGCAGCCCAATAAAATTTGCTTATCGATTCAACAGCTACAGTTACAACATTACAAAGCTTAATCATGGAAAAAGCAGCTAATCTCATCTCGGGGTCTAAGATTTTTTGAGATCGAAAACTATAGCAGAAAACATTGGGGAAAATCGTTGAACGAGAATTGAAACTTTTCGAGCACTTATGCAGCACACAGGTACAACTAACTTCATATACCTTTAAAACCAAAAATTGTATGTTACAATTAAAATAAAATCAAGCTGCTAAGTTTTTATTTTACATAGAATTTGTTTTAATTTTTGTAGCTGAAATAAACAAATTTGTAACAAAAGAGCGCTATTCCCTATCAAATCCTAAACCTATATAAAAGCAAAAAGATATAAAATATGACTATGAAATATGAAAATTTTTAATAGACCATCAAAGGCATTCTTTTTCGGTAGCGCTAGCCAATTGCTATTACCTCAGGGATACTGTTGCTCAGCTTAACCCTTAATCTGGAGTTGCGCCTTCAGTATACTGGTTTGCTTCAGTTGAAGTTTACACACAAAAATTGCAGAGCCAACAGCTAAAGCTGGAAGAGTTGCCGCAAAGCATCATATCCTTAATGCTTACCTTTGTCATCCTTAAGGAAGAGATAACATTGAATACACCTTAGTTTTTCTTTTTCTCTAAAGTTTCAGAAAACTTAAAACATTGACTGAAAACTGTTATTAAAGACATCGTAAAATTAATATCAAATCTTCTGCCATTTACACAACAATTCAAAAACAAAATTTCATATCTAAATAGAAGTACCAAAATAAAGTTAAATTCCAAATGCTAAATTCAAATACATAAGAAAATTTTTAAATTTTAGAAAATAAACCTTGATTGAAGTTTCAAACAGCCAAAATTAACACTAGAACCGGCCGGTTCCAAAAGCCACCGGTTCCGGTTCCGGTTCTAAAAATCCTACCGGTTCCGGTTCCGGTTCTACCGGTTCTTTTGGAACCGGTCCCAGCACTACTTCACTGCCTTTGGACAAATTATGAAAAATCGCACAGATCAAAATAAAAAGTTTCAAGCTCATGTATGTAGTTAAAGACTTGTTTTATCACGTAACAATATAGAAATTTTTATAATATTCTTTTCCAAGTTGGGAAAATTAAGCAGAATTAAAAATCAAATTACTAACTAATTAGGAACTAACTAATTACTAGCTAATTGTATTTGTACGATTCAGTTCAGTACAATTTCAGTTTTATTTAAAAATCTATATTAGCAGCTTAGTAATCAAGACCAATCAGTATACTAGCAGTGAGGCGATTGGTCAGGCGGCATTCTTTTGTCTATTTAGTGTCGTTAGTCTATTTCCTATTTCCTATTTTAATCTTAGGCGTAAGTTAGAAATAAACGAAACTTGACTATTTGGTGCAAACAGAAATAGGAAATAGACCATAATACTTGTGAAAATATTCCTATTGTGCTATATTTCCGAGCAAGAATAGGATGGCGGTTGACTCCCTTGACACTAAATAATAGAAATTAGAAAATTAAGATGACAGAAAATTCCCCGGACACCCGGACATTAAAATTTGTTTCTAAAGTCTAATCTCTAAAATCTAAAGCAAAAATCCTAAGTTCTAAAGTCAAAGCATTCAATGTGCGCATTTTTGGCATTGCGTATAATTTAATCAACGGAAACAGACCCGATGCAGTCTGGCTGTCCGATTGCGCCAACAGTGTTGATCTAGCTTAGGATCAAACTCATACATGAGAACGCTTTAAGTTTAATTTAACTTTTAATCAGTCAAAACGCGAGACATACAATGAGCCACATCGACCAATTCCTTTAATCCTCTGGCAACAGCGAACCTTTTGGCATCGGGAGTTGTGTTGCAGTGTGGACAGGTAGAATGCTCTTGGAGCCATTGCTCGATACAATCGTGGCAAAAAAATTTCCCACAACCGTTGCACATTACCGGAGGATCCTGATTCTTCACCAACTCCATGCAGATAAGGCACTTGAACGTAGAAAGTAGTGACTCACTTGATCTCAACCCTTTCAAAAGATCAGCAAAGTTGGATGCAGTGGATCTGAGATCTTGAACGACTGGCCGGATTTCAGCTTCCGTCGACGGTTTAGTGCATCTTGGATCTATCGCTTTAGGTTCACAAGCAAAGTATCGAATTCGGTTTCCGCGAAACCAAAAGTTGAGTCCTAGAAATAAGGAGAATAAACAGAAACTAAAACAGTTGCGTACCTAGTGGACCAAATCAGTACCAAGCATACAT
The DNA here is from genome assembly GCA_030248195.1 of Trissonchulus latispiculum. NCBI lineage: Eukaryota > Metazoa > Nematoda > Enoplea > Enoplida > Ironidae > Trissonchulus > Trissonchulus latispiculum. Next base: position 44,348 of record JASAND010027262.1, on the reverse strand, counting down.
TGACATAGGGTCGGATCCAGATCCCAAGCTATAAATTCACAATGTTTAGAGAACTTCAAAAAATTTATCAAGTTTTAGAAAAAATATCAAAATTTTGATTGATTTTTTGTAAAAATTGAGAAATTTTTCTGAATTTTTGTGCGAAAACCTACTTTTTTCCTTGGTCATTTTTCTTGGTTCTTGGTTTCATATTACGGCACAAAAAGAAATGTTGGCCCATTCATTCTACAGTGTTGATAAATCGATGTTCAGAATGTTTTGGTCTATATTAGCCTTTATTTCAAAACATATTTGCTAACTTTTTGCTAATTTTGCAAGTTAAGTAAACTCATGTGAATGTACTGCTTATAAACTTTAAAACCATGTATAAATAAAAAGCTCTTTCCAACTCCCAATACTACGAAAGTTACAGCATTTCAAAATATCATCACAAAAGCACTGCTCGAAAGGATACGCCACCTTAACTTAGCTTAGGTTTGCTCTTAGTCCCAGACTGCATTACAGGAGTCAACTAAATACCCACATAGCAGAGTACCAAGACTCAATAATACCAAGTACCAATAACTTCCCTTGTATTATAGAAGAAGAGTAAGCCACTAGAGGGCTCCTTTGGCATTGCGTAACGGTGCTCCGACCACAATACGCGAATGTTCCCCCGTTTGGGAGGGGGTCGACAAGCATACCCCCCCCCCCTCCGTTTGGGGGGGGGGGGAGCCGCAAGTGGGCCCCGTGTGGGGGGGGGGGGGGGTAGCCCAAAGGGGTCCCCGCTTGGTGGGGGGTGTAGGCAGAAGGAGGTCCCCGGTTGGGGGGGGGGTCGCTCAAGCAGGCTAAGTTTGGCTCATTCTGATTGGCTGTTGACGACCTTCCCAAACAGGGAACCCCTTTTTGCGTCCAGATTACCTAAAACTAATAATATTATTACAATCACCAAGTGGGAAACAAACAGGGCAACTAGTGTACCTTGAGTTGTATCCTGATCTTCAATCAACATCCCTGCTGCTGTGTAGATGGACAAATTCGGTTGATTGAAGTATGATCTAACTTCATTTTCGATATGGGTAACATTAGCAGTAGTGTCGTTGACCAGAATGTTTCTGAAACGACCAGATCCGACTGGCTTTCCCGTTCCCTCATCTATGAAGCCAAGTTGAATATCGAGTCGTCGCTGAGGTTCAGAACGAGGACGTTTAAGGGGCAGCATTGTGGCTGGGGTATTCAATGGAGGCGTCGACGTACTAACAAGAACAGGAGATACCCTCGGTGGTCTGATCTGGCGGAGCGGTAACTGAAATCCGCTTGTACCAACAGGTGTGCTGGAACAAAAACATAGGAAAAAGATGTGAGTAGTAATTTACTTATCGACAGCCGTCTGAATAAAATCCGCACGAAGACGAGGTATTCGCTCCCTCCAGTGCTAAAATTTTTAAAATTTGGCCAATCGAGCTAAAATTTGGAATGGGTTTGTTTTCTGATCAAACTCTAGTAAAAAGTGACTTTTGTCTCGATATGCGCCCCAAAAACATAGGCATTCTGGAGGGAATACACAATTTAAAATCAATGTCAATAAACAGCATAGGCTATCAACACCATTGTATGATAAATTTAACACAAAATTAGGTTCAAAGCTGTTCCAAGGAGTAGTACAAGAGTAGTCCAAACTGTAGTACAAGAACGGTATAAGATATGAAATGAGATATAAAACAAACATGCCTAAAAGAGTTGGCATATGCAGGCTACGAGGCGTCAGTTCGAGTTCCACAAACAAGATACTCTTCAGCAACAAGTTCATCCTCTGGAAACTCATTGCTTTCCAAGTCTGGAAATACCAAGGACAATGTCGAATCAGTTGGAGTCAGATAGACGGTGTCAGCGGAAACCTAAAATTAAAACAAAACAAAGAGTGCAACTATCTGACACAGCAACTTACGAACAAGGTTACGGTAACACACACTCACACACATATATTTACGGATTGGGAAGGTAACACTAGTAGGAGTGAAAGTTTCGACTCCCCTTCCGCAGATGCATTCGTCACTCAAGGTGATACTCAACCCTCTACGGCTGAGAATCCTGGGAGAATCCTGGAATGAGCACTGGCAATGCGGCCCATGTCAATTTAAAAGCCAATTTTCGATGTGTTTGTCGTTAGCTTTCGATTGATACCCATATTGTGGATATTGGATGTAGCACACAAATTTCTGTCTAAATTTACAAGAAAAGCCAGGAGGACCCCCCGTACACCCCGGTTATATGCTGCAAATTTAATGACTGAGCTACATATATAATACATATTATAAACCTATCATGACGGCTGAAGGAAAGGATCCGCAATGTAGTCACGTACAAATCTAAGTCCTGGATACAAACGCATGAAAATCTATGAAAATTTATCTTGACATTGGCCGGCAGCTGGGGGATGGAGGTATCTTCTGGGGTAAATATTTATCTTTATCCCTCGCAGGCTACAAAGATGGTTTTCCGAGACCAGTGATTCCGATATTGTACCGGCAAAACGACAAACTCCGGTAATTAGGGCCTCACGCCAACCTGTAAATCGGCCTCACGTATGAAGTAGGTTTTAAGCAGGAAAATACTACAAAAATTTACCCCCTAACTTGTAGACAAATAACGAACAACAAATACTGACAATATTTTACATGCTATGCCAAATCGAAGCATAAACTTTAAGCAAGGATTAGTTAACTAAAACTGAGCTATTTTTAACGCAAATTAACTTACCGAAAATACTTGACAAACTCGTTGCAACTTTATCTGTTGCACAGTAAAAGTACGCCGCAAATCTGGCTCATTTCGTTTTAAGATAACATGGCGTTGATTACCAGACATAATAACACAACGAGATGACGTCTGTCCTAAACGGCGGACTTAAATTATAAGCAACCGAGCAAGAACCTGTTTGAAAAAGGCTTTAGTTTTATTGGATAGCACTACAATGCCATTGGCTGCAAGCAAGAATCTGATTGGCTGATATAATTGAGCGGGCTTTCAAAACAATAGTGCCTAAATTCTAAGAGCTAAATTCTAACGTCTAACGTCTAACTGCTAAAAGATACATTGTTTGTAAACTAATGTTCGCAGATTTTACACTTTAAGGAATTAGACCAAATATGTTGTCTAAAGTTCTAGGCAGATTAATGTTTTGCCATGTGTGCAAGCTGCTAAATTTTAGTTTCAAATTTTTATATTCATTACTTTGAAATTAGAATTTAGAACACTGTTCGTACTTAAATTCTAAGTTTTATTTGTTTGCATCAAGAAATTAGGATGACCCAAAAATTCCCCGGACACATAAGACTCTGTATGGACCAATTTCTTACGACTTAAGACCTTAAAACCTTAATACTTTAAGACTTAAGACTCCAGTGTGAACCAAGGTTTTTTAGGCCATAGCTTAGGCCATGGCCTAAATTTATGATTCGATGGCCTAAAGAATTTTGGCCGCTAAGGCCATTTGGCCTAAATGTTTCGACGAAAACCCAGTTAAATTTTATTGATTTTTAAGTAAAAACAGTAATTTTCTAAAAAAAATTTCGCGCCGTCGGCGCGAATTTATACATTTTTACTTGTATTTCTCGGCTGCGCCAGCCTCCAGCTAGTTACATTTTCTATTTGCACTTATAAATACGTGTTCAAGTTATAATTATTATATTATTAATTCTTTAATTCTTTAGTTCAAGTTATTATTATTATTATTATTATTATTATTATTATTATTATTATTATTATTATTATATAATAACTGTTATAAAGATTTCATAGAAGAAATGCTATTTTTCAGTAGTCTAACTTTATTTCTATTAGTTTAATTATCTTCTTTCATTGGTTATCCATATCTACTAGTATGCTCCTATATACATGTTTCAATTTTCATTAAAAATTCATTATTAATACTGCCGTGCACTATTATTTCTATGCTAACAAGGTTCTGTTTCTGCCATTTTAAGGTAAAAACCTAGTGTTTCCGGTTTCGACAGTGATGATGACGATTTTTGTTGCTAAACAGTGATTTTTGAATATATAACGCAAGAATACATGATAACTGTAATTTTAACAATGCGTACAATAACGCGCAACCTGAAAATTAACAAAATTTGGATGGCCTAAATTTTTTGGGTGATGGCCTAAAAAAATTTCAGTCGTTGAGGCCATTTGGCCTAAAGTTCGGAGAACAAAAAAAACCCTGGGTGAACCCGGCTTAAACTGCTTTGAACTACTAAGGTCGGTGTTGTCTGCGTATATAAAGAACACATTTGGTTGGGTGGAACGCTGCGTAGACACTACCCTGGATTGAACGTTGTGGACGTTGCCAGACGTGATACCTCGCCCGAAGCTGAGGACAGCAGAGATATGACTGTAAGAGGCGGCCTCAGTCAGACGAACAATACAGTAATAGTATCCGGGTGGAGGCATCAATTGCTGTAAATGGGTGGAACATACGAGAATAAACTGCTTCCTCTGATAATATGGAAAGCACCGCAGGTGATGTTTCGCACAGTAGTTATCACAGTGGAAAATGTCAGCTCCAACATAAATTGTATTTGTTATGGGAAGTAGATCCAATGTAATTGTGGCAGTTTCTCAGTTGGAAGATAATGAACGAACAACGGTAAGGACAGGCATGGTTGTGGCATGATGATAACCTCGCTCTTACCCACACAGATGAAAAAGTGACCAAAAATTGCCAGGAAGAGATCATTCGAATATCCAATCAAGGTGCTCCTTATCGTATCATTTTAGATCGTTATCATTATATCACTTCATCATCCAGCCATAAGCAAAAACCTAGCCAAAAAAATTATCTGTAGCTAGTTATAGGCCGTGCTGTACTTCAGCAGCACACAACAGCAACGCAACCAGAAGTAAACTAAACAGTCAATGAATGAAACTAATACGGCACGATTTGTAATACTCTGCCGCACTTGTATACAACATTTCGGACGATTGCAACTTATCTGTAGCTAGTTAGAGAAAGTGCTGTACTTCAGCAGCACTCTACTGCAGCGCCACCAGATGTAGTAAACTATACTGTCAATGAATGAAACCAATGCGGCACGATTTGTAATACTCTGCCGCACTTGTATACAACATTTCGGACGATTGCAACTTATCTGTAGCTAGTTAGAGAAAGTGCTGTACTTTAGCAGCAATCTACTGCAACTCCCCACAGAAATTTTTGGGTGCCCAGCGCGCGTCGGGTAGTCGCGCCGACTGCGCGAAAATTGGCCTAAAATTGGGTATTTTTAGGGTAAATTTTGCTACATTTTTCAAAAAAGCCTAAATTTATGGCTAAACGTGTTTATTATCGCGAGAAATACACGTTAATAACGGTTATATGGACTTCTAGACTCAATATTGACCTTATTCTGGACTCAGAAACATGTTGGCAATCAAGTTTGTAAGTTTTAAACACTGTCTAATGTTTAAATTACTTTATGATTTCAAGTTTTTCGGCATTATCAATGGTTGAAAATGAGATTTTTGGCATAAAAATAGAAAATTTTTTGGGGAGGTATGGGGGGGGGGTTCGTGGAGCGTGGTTGGGGGTGTGTCTAAAAAGGGCCCCCTCCAAAATTCCGGGGGAGGCCTTCCCAACCCAAATCCCCGTTACACCTATGCCCACAAATGGCACAAAACAACATAGGCCTATTTTTGACTTACGGTCCAGGACCTTAAATCAAAAATTGGCCAACGTTATGCACTGCAAACCATAGGTGTAAGGTGGTGGGGGGTTGGGGGGGGTAGCCCCCCAAGCCTTTTTTCAACCCTCTCCCAAAACTTTTTGGGGGGGACGTCCCCCCCCCCCCCACCCGGGGGGGGGGGGGGGTAGTCGCGCCGAAGGCGCGAAAAATGGCCTAAAATTGGGTATTTTTAGGGTAAATTTTGAAAAAATTTTCAAAAATGTCCAAATCTTTGGCTTAAACTGTTTATTGGATTATAAAAAATTATTATTATATTATTATTATTATTATTATTATCATTATTATTATTATATTAAAACCACCATATTACAGTTTCTATATCCGACGTTGAGAAGGCTATAAGTAGTCATGAAAACAAATTATCTGCAGGTCCTGATCAAATCCCGCCGCTAATATTGAAAAAATTGAAGTACGAACTCAGTACCATCCTCACTATAATATATAACGTGTCACTTTATACCGCTAGGCTCCAGCCTGATTGGATAAATGCCAACGTGGTCCCTGTTTTCAAGAAAGGAGATAAAAATTCAGCTGAAAATTATAGGCCTATTAGTCTTACTTCTGCCCCCATGCTAAATTTCGAAAAGTGCTAAGCCGAAACTTATAACCCACTTGGCTCAAAATAGAATAATTTCCTCACACCAGCATGGAGGTTTGTCCCGCCGATCTACCACCACTACACAACTTCTTGAATGTCTTAATAACTGGACACATGTTGTAGATAGCCACAAGAGTATAGTAGTAATTTACTTGGACATTAAAAAAGCTTTTGATAGTATACCACATAAAAAATTGTTGCAAAAACTGAGTTATGTTGGTATTACAGGCAATGTTTTAAGATGGTTCGAGGCCTTCCTAAGTAATCGAAAACAAAGAGTGAAAATTGGAGATCACCTTTCTGATTGGGCTCACGTGAAAAGTGGGGTTCCCCAAGGGTCAGTCCTTGGACCTGTTCTATTCCTGATATATAAATGACTTAACTAAAATTTTGCTAAATTCAAAAGTAAAAATATTTGTTGATGATGCCAAACTATTCCTCACAATCAATGATTTAACCGACGTTCAGAGAATACAAGGTGATCTTGACATGATACAAGCTTGGGCTACCGAGCGTCAGTTACAGTTTTCTGTTCCTAAATGTAATATACTTACTCTCGGCAGGCCAGGTTTTCAATTTGATTTAACGATGTCTAATACAACATTACCTCATATTCAGTCGGTTAAAGATTTGGGTGTGTGGATTACTGATGATTTAAAATTTCACCTACATGCCACAAATATAACATCTAAGGCCCGCCAAATCCTTGGTCAAATTTTGAGATCTTTTGAAAGTAGGACTTCGAATGTCTTAATTAACTTATATGTTAGTTTTATTAGGCCACACCTAGAGTATGCTTCACCTGCTTGGTGTCCACACCAAGTAGGCTTAATTGATAAAATTGAGCGAGTCCAAAAGTTTTCACAAGACAAATCATGGCAATTCGCCATTTATCCTACAGGCAACGACTAAATGTTCTAGGTTTACAACCGCTAGAAATCAGAAGAATCATAGCTGACCTCAAACTAACATATCAAATAATTAACAGTAAAATAGACTTATGTTTTCCCCTGGATTTCTTTTTTATTTTTTTTTCTTCTTTTTTTTTCTCTTCTTTCTTTTTTTCGTTTCCCCTTTCTCCTGAATTCTCTGAGTTTTTCCAATATGCCCCAGTTACAAATCTCCGTAATAATAGAAGCGTTAGATTACTACAACCAGTTGCTAGATCTAGCCAACGTGCTGCCTTCTTCGCAATTAGAATTGTAAAAATATGGAATTCCCTCCCTGAGTCAACGGTGACAGCTGGTACTTTGGATAGTTTTAGTAAAAAACTTGAAAATTTTAATTTTATACCCTTTTGTAAATCAAATTATATTAGAGGACCCAATTAGATCATAATTAGTAATAGGAGGGGTGTCTCAATGCCTTTCTTTGAAAGGTTCACACCCTCCAGCACCTTCACAGTTCCGCGCTTTAATGATGCACATTATTTCCCTTTCTGTCTCTTTTTATTGTCTTAGATTCTCGCTGAAGCTGATAAGAATGTTGATACGACTGGAAGCGAAACCCTAAATTCTACTGCTCCGAAAGACTTATAATAACTAATAAATTTATTATTCACTACTTTGTACGTGTGTAACTGTGTCGTGCGAATAAATTTACTTTACTTTACTTTACTTACTGTCTAATGTTAAAATTACTTTATGGTTAGATGTTTTTTATCATTAGAAACGGCTGAAAATGCAATTTTTGGCATAAAAAATGAAAAATTTTTTTGGGGGAGGGTTGGGGGGGGGGGGTCGCCAGAGGGGGCCCCCCCCCCCAGAAAATGTTGGGGGGGAGCCTCCCCCACCCCAAATCTCCGTTACACCTATGCTGCAAACCACTTGTCTCTAACTACTTTCTAGTGCCCTGTAGGCCTGGGGTTTTTTACTGGGGGCCCCCAACTTCCCCCCCCCCCCACTCGGTCCCCTCCCCACTTTTTGGGGCTTCCCCTCTTACTCACCCTAAGGCTGGGCTTATTCTAGTGGGGGGGGGGGGGGGGGTGGGGGGGCCCTCCCATAAACACCCCCCCTAAAAAATCGTTCCCCCCCAAAACCAACCTTTTTGGTCAACCTTTGCCCTGAAAAAAATCGCTCAGAAGGCCAAATTTTCAAAAATTTTCCGGGTTCGCCGGAGATTTTTAGTCGATTTGTGCCTATTTAAGCTTTTTTTGCACTAAAAATGAACTTTTTTTGGGATTACTATATAAACAGCGCTATTTTTAGCATGTTTTTAGAAAAATTTTCGCCCCCCCAACCCAAGAATGACTCGCCCCCCGAGGGCCCCCCCAAAGAGCCCCCATTCATAGGTGTAACGGGGATTTGGGGTGGGGGGGCCCTCCCCCGAAATTTTGGGGGGGGGCCCCTTTTTAGACCCCCCCCCCACGACCACCCCTGAACCCATAGGTGTGGCTGGCGAAAAAAGTGGGGGTGGGGGTTTGAAAAAAAAAGTAGGGTGGGGGGTTTGGCAAAAAAGGGGAAGGGGGGGTCGAGAAAAAGTCGATTTGGGGGAGGGGTAAGAAAAATTTTCGAGGGGGGGGGTCGGTGAAAAATCGGTTTTTCGCTAAAAAACTGAAAATTTTTCTCAATTTTCAGCTATTTTTAGCGATTTTTAAGGTAATGAGGCACATTTTAGCAATTTTTCGCTAATTTTTTGTAAATTTTCGAATTTTTGGCTAAAAATTTGCAAAAATTCAGGTAGGGGGTTGAAAAATTTTAGGGGGGGGGTCGGCCGAAGGCCGATTTGGGGGGAGGGGTAGAAAAAATTTTTTAGGGGGGAGGGTCTGCGACCCCACCATTTGGGGAGAGGGGTCACCCCCCACCCCCACCCCCCATAACACACCTACATGTATGCCTGAACCTCCCCCGAAAAATGTTTTTTCCATTTTTATGCCAAAAATTGCATTTTCAGCCATTGCTAATGCCGAAAAACATGAAAGCATTAAGTAATTTTGACATTAGACAGTTTTAAACTAGACAACTTGATTGCCAACATGTTTCTGAGTCCAGAATAAGGTCAATATTGAGTTTAGAAGTCCATAAAACCGTTATAAACGTGTATTTCTCGCGATAACAAACACGTTAAGCTTAAGTTAAACACGGACTTCTTTGAAAAATTTTGGAAAATGTTCCCTAAATTTTGGCCAATTTTCGCGCCGTCGGCGTGACTACCCCCCCCCCCCCGGTGGGGGGGGGGGTGGGCCGGGGGCCCCCAAAAATTTCTGGGGGGGGGGTTTGGAAAAATGGCTGGGGGGGGTTACCCCCCCCCCCCAATTACACCTATCCCCCCATTCCCTAGAATAAGCCCAGCTAAGGTGCCCAGAAAATGCCAAATTTTTAGGATTTCGGGTCAACATTTTCAAAAATTTTCCGACTTCGCCAAAATACAACGAGGGTCTGGGCGTGGAGGGAGGGAGCCCCCCGGAAGTTGACGAAATTTCGCATTTTTGCCCAAAAATAATACATTGAAGGTTTAGTTCTTGCAAAAAGTACGATGGCGCTAAAATTTTTTAAAATTAGCTATTTTAGCCATATATATAGCAAAAATTTTCCATTTTGTCACCCCAAAAGGGGTCTACGTCTAGACCTCTTGAACCACCCCCCCCCTGGGTACGGGCCTGGGTCGCTCTCGCGCCCCCCTATAGTCAGGGGGGGGGGAGAAAAACATGAATAGGGAAGCAAGCCTCGACCTTTTTCTTCGCTTGGATTTGGATCGGTTTGAGTATACTGTTATGTACCGTGGGCAAATACCTATCCAATCGTATATTCAAACTTCTCTTATACCTCACTCAGCTTTGGCAGTAACAGGATTTGTCCATGTTTTTTTACCCGCAAATCGGAGAAAAAAACATGGTGCGGGGAAAAAACATGGCACGGATCTCTACCAACCAACCATTTAGAATGGTTTAAAAGCATTGTTTCAGCTGTTTTTAGCGTGCAAAACTACCTAGGCACTATCACTTCAAGACATCTTAGAATGGTTTTCAAAAGCCGATTTTTTGGTCAAATGCTCCCCCCCTGCCCACCCACATCCACAAGTTAGTTGGGTAAAAGTCAACTTGCATTCCATTACATTATTTATCGAAATTAGTACTGTGCAAAAATTGCTCGATTTTAAGTTTATCAAGAACTTTGACCTGGCCACGCTGAACCTCATGTTGATGCTGCAAATGAAATTTTCGAGCTAGAAGCTTCAAAAATGCTCAAAGTTGGCATATTTTGAGGTTTTTAGTGGTTTTAAAGCATTCTCTTTCCTATAGAAGCATTAGTTACGCCTTCCTGAAGCGTTCGCAAAAATTTTAAAATTTGGTCACCATGTTTTTCCCCGCTCTAGTGGACCCAATGTGGGGGGAAAACATGGTCAAATTTTTTTTACTGGGTGTACGCAGGGGAAAACTACTATTGTGATAGAGCAAGTCAAATTATGCCCGCATGCCAATTTGTAGTAGCCAAAGTCATTGATAAGTTGGTTAGATCCCTCCCATAGATTCGGGTTTGGACCAAAGGGACCGTCTGATGTCTGACCTATACCAAGTTGAAAAAAATTGCAACTTTCGAAAAATCCTTAGCATTTTGGCCAATTTTGGGAGGTCAACTTTGGTCAAGTGCTGTACTTACAGAATCAAACTTAGAAACCAATCTGGTACTGTAGGGTATACTTCTAGACTTGCTCTTTCTAGTGGGCTATAACTAGGCAGCTGCAATTGCTATGGTTGGGGAGTAGGCGACCATGTTCTTTCCCCTTCTTTTCCGTCATGTTTTCCCCCCTCTGACTGTATATATAATTTGGTAAAAAGTTAATTTTTCAGGAAGCGTATATACGTATATAGACGAAAACGTATACGAATACGTATATAGTATGTCAGTTGCCTTTAGCTTTTTCTATACACTTCCCTAGAAATGTACATTAAACAGGTTGGTATATTTGTTGTCATATATACAAATTATACGTATAATATATATACATAATATATTAGTGATGGGCACCGGATATTTTTTCATATCCGGATATCCGCCTATTTTGCGTTAACGGATATCCGGATATCCGGTTATCCGCCTATTCCAAACTTTTTGCAGTTAAATTTTCAATTTTTTTGTCAATTTTTCGGCTGGCTGTGAATGTCTATCATGCAACCAAGCCGCAACCTTCGTTTCAAAAATATTTTCAGGAAAAGTTTTGAAAACTATTTTAAAATTTTTGAAATTTTTGTCAAAAATTTGCTAATTTTTCATTGTTTTGACTAAAATGTACACGGATATCCGGATATTTTTCTCAAATCGGATATTATCCGGATATCCAGTGCCCATCACTAACATATATATATATATATATAAAATTAAGCGAAGGACTACCTATGCAACTGGTTTAAATATATAATAGTGAAGGAGGGGCTAGGTTGTTGTTGTGAAATCCGGGCTCGTCAGCTTAGAAGGCTGTTATGAGGCACATCAATCATTTCAAGCCCAACACCCGTCTTCGTATATATAGTTCGCTCGCCACCACCAGCATACCATTCAGATAAGCCGGAATTGGCTAAAATGAGGAAGAGGCAAACAACCACTCGGTTGCTTTATTTAAGCACTTGGATGGCATCCGTGTAATTTGAAATGACTATGCCATGCCCCGGGAAGGGAACAAAGCCGTTCAGCGCTGTTGACCAGGTGGATGCCAGGGACAGCTGTAGGAATCACCGTTTGATGGTAGCGTGCCAATCGGAATTAGGATTTCTTACGTAGGAGCAGATAATAATCGACAATAGGATTCGGCAGAAGGTTCATTCGAACCAGTTTCGCTGAACTTGCCGAATTTGTCGAGATGCAGCCGGCAGGTATAAGGTTTGGTTCAGAAGAGTGGTGGGGAGACACCATCCCGCCCCTGATGCGATAAATATACACCTGCATAGAGAGCAGGAGCGTATTGTCAAGGCTGTAAATTTGACTTGGATATATAGTTTTATGCTAAATGATTTATGATTTTATGATAAACTCGTTTGATGTCCAATAGCGAGCGGTTTAGTGTGCTTCGTATTTTAAAGCGATTGTTGTAGCCAACGTTAGTGTTCATGTGACTTTGTAGTTGTATCATATTGCAGGTAACTATTCAGGGGTTCAGAAGCTATCGAGATCAGACCAAAGTGGAACCTTTCAGCCCGTCTCACAATGTCATTGGTAGGTGAATATATATATATATGATATGCATATCATAAGGGTAGCGGTAGCGACCCTTATAATATGAGTGCTTAATGTCAAATGACAGTGTAAAACAAGGCTACGCAGAAACTGCGCAGATTATGTGCGCATAAAATTTTACGTATCGAGTTAAGTATGTGTGCGAAGTTTCATCACCGTACCACTTTCCGTTGTCCACTAAACGGGAGAACCCAAGGACAAAAGTGACAGAACACCGAGCCCTGTACTGGCAAATATACCACAAAAGCTGAAATAAGTTATATATAAAAGTGCGCAATAAAGTGAAGCATTTTAAAATTGAATAAAATGAAACATTATAAACATAATTAATATATATCTACCAAAACGATTCCGTACAAACAAACAGAAACACTACTGCTGGAGAGGGGAGTAATGGATGGGATTATTGTGATAAGGACAGATTATCATAATTGATCAAAGTCTCTCGGTCCTAATCCCTCAGGCCCTGGCCAATCGTGAAAATTGAATTTCACGGGGATTGCCTATTTTATTTCTAGGCCAGGGCAGGATTAGGACCTTTATACTCATCGTCAGAGAGATCCAGTACTGTTTAGTTTCATAAACAATGTAAACGTACTTGTTAAGTACTGGTTGGGTTAGCCCCTCTTGCGAGGGTTACATATTACATAATATGGATACATAATCTGTAGTTATTGCGCCTACAAAACCCCTTTATGCAACATCTCAGAGAAACCGAAAAACATCTCTCGTATTTGATTTTTGGGGCAACTTTTTAATAAATACACGATTTTAATCCATTTACTTACTTTAAATGTCCTGTTTTTATGTTTATTTCGAAGTGGCTTTTTAAAAAATCTGTTATCGGACAAAAATGTTGATACAATTTAATTTTTAAAAATTTTTTTAAATATAGTTTATTTTTAAAACATTTTTATATAATTGTTTATTTGACTTAACATTAGCCGTAATAAGTCAGCTTTCGCTATATATGGGGCTAAACTAATTATTTGATGTAATACTGGACGTGTTGGAGTTGTCTAATATCGAATTTGTTTTCCGATAAGTTGCACCACATTTTTCGCTACTGGTCCGCCATCCGCCAAAGTTTGTGAATTTGGGGGACTTAGATGCCATCTCCGTGGGAAATCCGACGGACACAGACCCCATCAAATGGAAATCCCAACAGGTGTCCCCTGGCATCCGTCTGGTCGACGGCGTAAGGGCTCTGTCCCCTAGGACATGGCATCGCCATGTGTCGAATTACACTCATGCCGTCCAAGTGCTTGAATTGTGCTACCGAATGGCTGCCTGCCTCTCCTCATTCTTGCCTATTCCGGCTTTCTGAATGATGTGCTGGTGGCTAGCTCTTCTTCGGCCTTGGAACGGCCCGAGCACGGAGTCTGGAAGTGACTCCTACCTCTTCTTCGGTCTGTAAACGGCCTTGGCAGAGCAGTCTTTCAATGCTGGAGGCGGCTTGAAAGCCTTCTTTCTTCGAGCCTGGGGGCGGCTCAGCAGTCTTACGTCTTCTAGGCCTAGCAGTGGCCTGGCAACGTCTGCTTTCTTCGCCTTCTTCGTAGGCAGGCAAACAGTGCGCCAAATGTGGTGAGCGACTGTGAGAAGAGACAACAAGCAGACTGATTTAATCACAGAAAACAAGCACTTATATATAGTCAGTAAACTAATTTGCATATTACACAGCATAACAATAACAACGTCTAGAGTTCCACGTGAATGTCAGTTCTGCAGGCACTACATATAATATGTATAAAAATAGGATAATTGTAATAGGATTTAGGAAATAAGTCTGTTTGGAATAGGCGTTTTACTAAATGTTTAAAGTTTAATCGGCACTTACTGCACTTGACTTTCTGAACATCTACAGTTGGGCCCAAATAAAGGGTTACATGAAGCGAACCGCCTCGTCAAGTGAAGCGAAGGCAAGCTTTGTCTTGTACGCATATATAGTTTATACTACGTAGCTGTTTTTCAAGTTGCTTAAGATTGTGATTCCTTTTATACATGTATATATTGTTGATTGACGGCCCATATGACGGCGAAATTTGATGAAACTTTCCAAAATGAGTTGTTGCTAAAGGGTAGCCGATGGGTTAACTGATGTGTTTTACACAAAAATACCCCAGGGCCCTTTTTCAGTTGCCCCCATTGCTGCTTTCTAGTTAAAGTATATAGTTTCTTGCCAAAGTTGGGAAAAGTAGGCAGAAACTAGGTTGCGCAAACATTTTAACTAATTTCTCCATTGCGAAGACCAATTTCATATGGCTCACCGTTGCAGCTTGTCTTAATTTTTTACAACCCCAGCCCACCCGTCATATATTTTATATACAGGCTGGATCTTGTCTTCTGCTATTGTATAACCTGCCTTCTGGGGACTCAGATGTATTTTACATGCGACTATGGAGCATTTTATTTTCTTATATAATATACATCCCTTTGTGGTTGTACGGTCCGGGCCTGTCAGGTAACCTCAAGATTCAGCTACGGCGGATCCAAGATTTTGTGACGGGGCGGCCCCAGGGTTAGACTTTTAGAAATATATATCACACGTTTTCAAGTAAAAAGACGTTTTCTGCGAAAATGCGGATGCGTTTCAGCTTTAAAGAATTTTCTTCATAAATTCTTCATAAAAGCAACAAATGTGCAATAAAAGATCAAAAGCCGGTCTTTT
Source organism: Trissonchulus latispiculum (assembly GCA_030248195.1). Taxonomy (NCBI): domain Eukaryota; kingdom Metazoa; phylum Nematoda; class Enoplea; order Enoplida; family Ironidae; genus Trissonchulus; species Trissonchulus latispiculum. Next base: position 29,192 of record JASAND010027262.1, on the reverse strand, counting down.
TTGAAACATAGCGAAGCTGAAAATTTTGATAAAACATATTTTTTCGGAGCCTGATATCAATCTGGTCGCAACGAAAGTTTCTTGCAGGATCAGGATTTTGTGGGTCTTGTTTTGGGAACTTGCTGTCCTCTTACTGTGCACATGTTTCTGTTGCTGGATCAGTCTTGAGCGAAATCAATGTGGTTAAGAAGCCAGATCAGAATCAGATAGATAAGAATCCATCCGATATTATAGACAGGCCAGCACAGCACATGGATGTTTTATAGTGTTCATTCATTAGATAGCATTTATATATATGTGAATTGTGAATATTAATTATTATATTATATAGATTGTATTGTTTTTATATTTTAGTTGGACGAAATGGTTCTGGTAAAAGTAACTTTTTCTATGGTAAGACGATGATCCCATACTTATACTTTATACCTGTCCTTGTTCCTCAATTTGAGAAAACACAGTCAATTGAAATCAGACCATGTTTGTATAGTTTCTGCTATGTACGTATGTTCTTTAAGTTAGTAAGAGTGAAAAAGCTACCCGTTAGCGGATCTAGGAGCATGCAAATAATTGTGTAGAATAATTGTCTCCATGAATTATATATACGTACGTAATTGTCTGTAACTTTGAAAGATCACATTTTGGACTTCATAATTATTATTTTCTAATGTAAAAAACTGATAGGCAGAGGGTAGACATGTTGGCTTACGTGCTAGATTTATGTTATAAAGTTGTTTTCAGCAATTCAGTTTGTGCTGAGCGATGAGTTCAGCCATTTGCGTTCGGAACAGCGACAGGCCCTTCTTCATGAAGGCTCTGGCCCCCGAGTCATTCAGGCCTTTGTGGAAATAATATTTGACAATGCTGATAACAGACTCCCGGTAAGTCCGTCTGTGAAGCATGTCGTTTAGCATTTAGCATGTCATGTAACTGTGTAAAAGATATATACGTATTCGTAATAAACGCAATGATACGCTGCTATTAGTTGCAAATCGCTAAGAAATTAGTATATATGGTTTGACATTATTTTTGACACAAAACTTAATAGCCCATTCCATGCTGTTATATGTATACGACATTCTAACTAATATACGTACTTTCCTAGATGTCTCATTGTCAACTGTTTGCATATGCTTATACTCACCGGCAGCTTTAAATTCCCGCCCACCTCCAAAACTATAACTTCGGCGGTCTGAGCCAAATTTTTCGGCTTCGCCGGAGATTTTTACTAGCCAGCCGTTTCCTTTTGACCATTAAATCTGCATATTTTTGCGGTAAAACAACTTTACAGTATATATTAGAAAAATAGCGCTATTAGCATATTTTCAAAAAAGTTTTCGCCCCTCCCAAAATATCCTTGTCACTTCGAGTTTGAGGGGTGGACCAAGAAAAATTCCTAGAATAATCCCAGACCGCTATTTAGTATTTAACTAATTGAGTGTTAAGGTCTGTATTGGTTAAGGCGTTGCTTGTCTATTTTTGATGATAAATTCAGGCCTCCTACTCTTCCTATTTTTCCTATTTTTCTTCGACATTCCTATTTTTTCCTATTTTTGATGAAAATTCCTATTTTTTCCTATTTTTCATTAGTTTTATCCAGTTTTGGATTATTTCAATATTAATGTCTGAGATAATGTGTAGCGTATGCTTTAATCCCGGATTTTCAAAAATTTTCGGCTTCGCCGACAAGTCTTTGTCTGCAATACTATCACAATCTTGTGGTTTCGCATCCGATTGAGAGATTAATTTTCCATAATTTATCCTTTAAATTACGTTAATTATATATGTATATGTTACGTACAAAACCCGAAATCGTACAAAACTAGTTTTGTATGGGTCATTTTGTACAAAACTAGTTTTGGATGGCCTCCCTCGTACAATTCTAGTTTTGTATGGGATCCCTCGTACAATTCTAGTTTTGTATGGCTGTGACCGTACAATTCTAGTTTTGGACGTACAAAACTGTTTCAATAAGATTTGGCAACCATTCATTACTATTCAAGTTCGTACATAATTTCAAGCACTAAAGTTTTAAGATTTAATTCCTAATGGAAGGCTATTCGGTCGATAAAAAATTAGTATATATTTCAGATAACAAATTCCAACTAAAGGTAACCTCGTCCTCGTCAGAACTTTAAAGATTTAGAAAGATTTTGGAATGGTTGCATTTATACAGATTTGTGAGCGAGTTGCTGTAAAAATTTTAGTTTTCGATTCGGGACCACATTATAATTCGGGACGATTATAAACTTACTTTAGCAATGTTGCAAAAATGTTACAATGTAAGTAATAATATGTATAACAAATCTTCATTTAAGATTCAATGAATGTAACATTTCGACTGATTATTTTTTGTCAGCTATGTATTTAGCTTTAAACTAAGGAAATTACACATACATTCAAAGACATGTAAGTCTTCCCTTTGGTCCCTCTTTGGAAAATTTCGAAAAAGTCCCCATTCGAATTGCTTGCTTAATCCTGAAAAATACGACCCTTACTTTAAAATTTAAAAATGTTTCTGGTTTGTTGGAATTTTTTATATAATTATATTTAATTAGTTTTAATTGAAAGTTTTCTAATAAATGAAGTTGAGTCACAAATTTGGTATTTAGATCATACAAGGTAAACCCAGCCTATGTGAATAACATTAGGTAAACCCAGTAGGTAAACATAAGGTAAACCCAGTAGGAATGTGAGTTTTGACAGAATGAATAAGGCGTAGGTAGGAATTGGAGTTTTGGAAGAGATGATAAGCGTAAGTAGAAGAAAGCTTCCACGCTACCCGACTGCATTCCCAAATTTTGAAATTATGTACGAACATGAATAGTAATGAATAAATAATGGTTGCTAAATCTTACTGAAACAGTTTTGTACGTCCAAAACTAGAATTGTACGGTCACTGCCATACAAAACTAGAATTGTACGAGGGAGGTCATACAAAACTAGAATTGTACGGGAGATGCCATACAAAACTAGAATTGTACGAGGGAGGCCATACTAAACTAGTTTTGGACAAAATGACCCATACAAAACTAGTTTTGTACGATTTCGGGTTTTGTACGTAACATATATATTATAAGATCGATCTTTTGTGATATCTTCCACGATTTTATATGCGTAAAATACTGCGTATGTATTTACGCAGTCGAACTTAAAAATACGCAGTCAAAAACAAAATACGCCGCCGAAGAATTCGTAGTTGGAGTTAGGGTTGGTCCGATAAGAAATTGACCGGGCCGGGCCTAAGTTATCAGCCGGGCCTGGCCCGGCCCGGAGCCCAGGGTCCGCTAACTGGGCCCGGCTTTAAATCTCAGAGCCCAGTGATAGGCCCGGACTCCGAAGCCCGGGCCGCAGCAAGTACCAAACTTGCAGAATGAACCCGGCAGGCACGATGAGCCAGGCAGGCCCGTGGAGGCCGGTAGGCCAGGAAGCCCGGCAGGACCGGTGGGGCCGACCTCTAAAACTGGGCCCGGCAGCGAGCCGGGCTTTCAGCCAGAGCCGGGCCCAACACAAAATTCTCCGGGCTCGGTCCTAAACCGGGGACAACCCTAGTTGTTGTTTAGTAAGTTGCAAGTAAATAAGTTGGAATTTCAAGAGTGCTGTAAATTAATTTCTTGGATAATTTACCGTAGTATATATGGGCTCTGGCTTCTTCTGTGGTCGGTCAAAATTTGTTATCGCCTTGGTCTCCCTTACCTAGTAATGGGCACTTGATATTCGGATATCTGGATAATTTTTTATATCCGGATAGTATCCGATGTGAGAAACATATCCGGATATTCGCGTATGAACATTTCAGTCAAAGTTGAAATTCCAAAAAATTTTAAACATTTTTCAAAAATTCCTCTGAAAATGTTTTTGAATCCAAGGTTGTCGCTTGGTTGCATGATAGAAATTCACAGCGTACTGAAATATTGACAGAAAAGTTGAAAATTTAGCTGCAAAATCGGAAAAGTTTCTTGAAGTTAAGTTTGAAATAGGCGGATAGCCGGATATCTGGATATCCGTTAACGCAAAAAGGCAGACAGTTACATGAGAAAATACAAAAATAATTTTGTTCATAATTTTCAACAAAAAATCACTTGATTTGGCTTCAAAAGGCATATATATCTTGCATTTAGATTTTGTGACCGTCTTATTTTTGTCAAACTCTTCGAATTCATATTGGATTTTTGCAAACTTTAATGATTCCAAAATGGTTAAATTATGTTTCGACAAAGCTTTGAATTTTCCAAAACGGGAAATGCTGAACATCATCTCCCAGCAAAAGTCGGATAGAATGCGTGAGCAAAATCAATAAAGTCTATGTTGAGAGCAACCTAGTGTGGCCAGTAACAAAATTTGGCATTTCTGAGTTAAATAAGAATAAATAATAACGAAATATGAAATAATAAATATAATAACGAAGATAAATAGCGCTTTGCGCCTATTCGAGGGGTCGGAATTTGGTGATATCGGATTTTTCAAAATCAACTGCTCTATTTATTGCCTCTTGTACCTTTTTCATTCTAACTTGCAGTTTCAGTTTTAATAAATAAATAGAAAATAATAGAATAGAATAGAAAAATAGAAAATCGGATTTGTTAAGGTTTAGACCATTAAATGAGCCTGTACGTCAAGATTCAGAATTTAGCTTATTTCTGCGATAGAGTCCGTTGAAAGCGAACCTTTCAAACTGTGGTCAGTGCGGTCTTGCAAATTTCATGCGGCGCTGCGGGTGCGGTCCCGGGCGGTCTCGCTCATAAAGGGTGCTTGCGTGGGGCGATCGCAGTCATTCAAAACTGTGTCCATCGCCAACTCTGCGTGATCTTGATCACCCACCGGGTCCGGAGGGTCAGGCCAGACCAACTGCCAGAAGAGGGTTGAGGTACCACGAAATATGCGCTATATATATAGGTTTTTTGGGTCGCTGAGCTCGAATTTGGCATTAGTTTTGCCCTAGCGGTTGTCAGGCTTTTTACAAAAAGTTGATAGTAATTTTCTTTTGTGAAAATGTTCACAAAAAATCACCCACCGGCGGCGAAGCCAGAGGCCATGACAGGGACTCCTATACATGGTTGGATAGCTTAGAGTTAGGACATGTTACGTGTATAATATGGGGTAGCTGCGCACATTTGGGTGGGTCGACTGTTTTGGGCACCCTAATCGGAGAATATTTGAGCCTTGGCAGCCAAACTTTACATATGTTACGGTTGGGGCTTGTGGCTATTACCGTGCAAAAATTTTCGGCCTCGGCTTCTTAGCCGTCCAGTTGGGTTTTTTGTGAATTTTGGGGAGATTTTTTGTGAGCATTGCTATACCGTTGTTCTGCATTGTTGGAACTAAGCCTGAAGGTACTAGAAACTAAATTAGTACTGTAAATTGAATATTGATTTACCTAATGGCTTTATTTAACTTCCTATATTTTCCTATTTTTGTCTTCGAAAATTCCTATTTTTTCCTATTTTTTGCAAGAAAAAATTCCTATTTTTTCCTATTTTGTCAAAATTGCCCAGTAGGAGGCCAGTAAATTGATTTGTCTTTATTTTTGTTGTTACAGATTGAAAAAGAAGAAGTGATTCTGTTGCGACAGATTGGCGCTAAGAAGGACCAGTACTTTCTGGATGGAAAAAGTGTAACGTACGTGCCCTAAAGTAGCATTAGCTTTCATAGACATACAGTCGTGAGTACTAGGTGGATAAATAGATAGATAAATAAATTTTTTTACTTTGGTTGGTTACGGTTTGTTAGAAGCAATCTATAATTTAAAATTTCGAATTTAAATTAATTTAAACGACTGTGTCAGCCATGTCACTCCTTGCGTCACATTTTGTTGTAGGAAGACAGATGTAATGAATTTGCTTGAAAGTGCCGGCTTTTCTCGCAGTAATCCCTACTACATCGTTAAACAGGGAAAGGTTTGTGTATAGTACTCTCTCTAGTTCTTATGATTTTAAGGTGTTCAGGTTATTTAGCGTGCACGTCTACCTGCTGGAGAATTGGTTTAGGCAGCGCGATTGCTGCCTTCGCCTCAACGACGTAGTTTTTAGAGCATGGTTGGAAATATCTAGGCCGCCAAAATTCCGTTTATTGTTTTTAATTTTTGGAAATAAAAACGCATTGTTGACTTAATCTTTAAGTACAATTTTATTGCAAATTACACTGTTGCCCAAAATTGGGAAAAATTTTGGTATCTGTTTTGTCCTAAAGCTTAGTTATTTCGGCCTGCGTTGAAAAATTTTTAGGGCATCGGCCGTCAAGTTTACAACCAGGACCTTTGCTACTCCCTAAAAAGTAACCTAGACTGGCGAAAAGAGAAATGGCTTGTGTGTTAAGTGTTGACTGTTGAAATTTTACCACATTTGTAGGCAGAAAAATGACGTAGAAATGCTTATTTATTGAAAGCTGAGCGCTTCCGCTTACACCTTCTTTTCCTTCGCTGTGGTGAAAAAATTGCCAGCCAGTCACCATTGGAGTATTTGCGCCTTTTTTTCGATTTACTTTAATCGTCCCTTAAAAGGCTGGGCTGGGTACTTACTTTCAGATCATACTATTTCATTTGTGCTTTTATTAGATTAATGAGTTGGCCACAGCCCAGGACGCCTATCGTTTGAAGTTGCTTCGAGAGGTGGCCGGGACAAGAGTCTATGATGAGCGAAAGGAAGAGAGCAAAAAAATTTTGAAGGAGACTGGTACGCATTTTTCTTTTGTTAATTAATGCTGCAGAGGTCGTGGTCATGCTTTAGTATGTACACTATGAGGATCTTGATGAAAACTAGTGGTTTGAACTCCATAGTTTCCTAAGTTCTAAAGTGCGCTAGGCGTACTGGTTTTCTTGTGTAGTGGCAAAAACCATTCTTCTGTATACAGTTGTTAACTACAGGGGTTGTTATAACGATCCGTTTGTTTACAAACCTTTTAAGTTTTTAAAAGATTAGGGTTTAATAGACTGGAAGGATTATAGTGGTTGATTATACTGTATGGACAATATGATTCAGGGTGCATATTTTTGAATATGGTTGACTACAGCACCTGCAAGCAGACATTTATTTTGTTATTTCAGAGAGTAAACGTGAGAAGATTGATGATCTGCTGAAATACATCGAAGAACGGCTGGCCACTCTTGAAGAGGAAACAAAGGAACTCAAAGAGTACCAAAAATTGGACAGAATGAAACGGTAAGCTAGATTACCGAATGCCAGATGACATCAAGAAAATGAGGTAAACGCAGACTAGCAGGCAGGGCACAATCATTAGGACTGCAGGCCGGCGTTTTTATAACTTCTTTATAGCTATCAGAATTAGGTATGTTGGTTTGAAAATCATTCTTGCCACATTCCACATTTTGAGCCCTTTCGTTTTGCGAAATAGTGACCAAATTTAGTTTGTCGTCTGGCAACGCGTTTAATCTAAAGATCTTGTGTAAGACTACTACATACTCTAGTCATCACTATTTCTCGAAATTAAACAAAAGTGTTTAATGTGGCGTGGAGACGAGTTTGCCGCGCCTTGTTAGATGTTTCAGCTGTAATCTTTGGGGTTTGCTATTTCGCTTCTTATGTTTTAGTTCCCTGGAATACACAATTTATGATCATGAGCTGAAGGATACCAGAAAGAAGCTGGACGAGGTTATTTCCTTTTACTCGCAATTAATTTGCAAACTGTGTGAATCAGCCATATCGTATGAATCTACAATGTTGCCCCCATCCTTGTGAGTGTTTCTGATCGGGAGGAGTTGATCCTGTTTTACTCAATAAAGGTGTTGATTTGTTGACTCACCGCTCCGCAACCCTGGACTCCATAAAAATTATTACGTAACCTGTCGTTTTTAACGAGGAAGGGTCCACCTGTGGTTTTGTAGTTCTTGGTTTCTCTTTTTTTACTGATTGGCGCGTAACGTATCGTTTTATGTTAGTTGGCAGAGAAAAGAGAGAACAACAGTGCCACGTCAAATCAGCTGCATGAAGCGTATCAAGAAGCTAGTGATAATATGCAGGTAATCTGACCAAATACGTACAAAAATAAAACTTATCTTTGAACTAAGGAGTTTGTAGAATTCTTGATGTTGCTTCACCATTTATGGCGTGCAAAGCTTGAATGTGTACCCTATCCTGCAGAAAATTGAGATTTGCAAAATATTTCGAAAATATTGTGATTTTCAGTCGTAGCTGGCGAAAAGTCGAACAGAGGTTGCAAAAAATGCGACAACAATTTAGCGAAGAACTCGTAACATTTCAGTGCTTGTAGTTGGTGTTTTTCAGTTCAGCAGACAAATTGTTTCACCAATTTTTTGGATATTTTCCAGGCACTCAGCCGACAGTTGAGAGAGCTGAAAAGCCGATTCTCTGGCTTGGAAGAGGAGCATAAGACTGTGAACGCGGAACAGACCAGACGATTTGAGCAGAAAACCAATCTGGAATTGGATATTGATGATGTTCGAAAGAAGTTGGACGAAGAAAGAACTGGAAGGGTAGATTTTCCCAATGCATTTTACAACTCCTAGGATTATCATTGGATTATCAATGATTGTGTTCCTAGTTATGACCACTGTGTGTTTCAGTTTCACATGAACTTCAAAGGGGGTGTATCGAATTTGCTATTTCAGTGCAAAATATTTTTTTCAATGGACTATAGAATAGATTGTATTCTACGTATGTATGTAGTTGTTATTTAATTCTAGATTTGTGGATTTTGAATTCTTTTTTTACGTTTTAAAGGCCAAATCTGTTAACAATATTGAAAGCAGGCTTTTTGAAATTCTTTGAGACATATCGGGAAACTTGTTAGTTTTCTCCCTAAAGTATATTTTGTCTTACAAAAGTGGTTCGGTCATCAGTCATATTTAGCTATGTATCTGTTCAGTGACATGACGTCTTTTTGTTTTACAGCGAAAGGATGAAGAGACGTTGGAGGGATTGGTGCAGACCATTGCAGAGAAGGAAAGTCGCCTGAATGAAATTGGTCCTCAGTACGAGGAGATTGTCGGACAGGAGGATCAGGTTAATCAGGAGTGAGTTTTTCAAATTCTTTTTTCAGGACATTTTCAGAATGAGCTCAAAGGTAAAACGACATCTCTTCCTTTTTTGCTACATTTGTGATCTATGTATGTACCTAAATATTTCAATTTTTCGGTGATTTTTTTCTGACTACATAAGCTCCTTGGATGATGGGACTTTTGCGAAACATTTCACGGTATTGGCTAATTACGGCGTGACCAAAATAAACGGTGGGTAGTGAGTGAGTGGTTTTGTGCTGTTTCAGTCTGGCCATAGCTGAGCAGCGCAAGCGAGAACTGTACGCCAAGCAAGGTCGCAAGGCTACCTTTACCTCAAAGGAGGATCGAGATAAATGGATCAAGCGAGAGCTGAAGGCTATTCAGCGACAAATGGGTGACCGTGAAGAACAGGTATTGCATTGCAAAGTACTGTGTAGAAACTGTGCTGTTGTTTTGACGAGGAATATTTACGGTGTTAGCCATTTCATGTGCTGTTGTAGTCTCATAGTGCGTGAATATACTTGTACTGCGGACGTGTAATGTAAACAGCCAATTAGACTGTAATTGTAGTTGAACTGAAATTGTACTGAAATTGAACTGAAACTGAAACTATAATTGTATTTGTAATAACTTGCTTGGTTCAGGTTTTGATTTGATGCCCTTATTTTGGGGAAAAAGAATTTCTGTTGCTTGAGTTGTTACTGAAATTATAGTTTCAACGTTCATTTTGTTTTAGATTGAAGCTTTGAGAGGTGAACTATCCAGAGAGCAGGAGCGAATGCGAGAATTGGACGGAAAGTTGGCTGTATGTTATACGTAGTTACATGTATTGCTATCGTATGGTTAGTTTAGTATTTAAACTTCGAGAATAATGAGCAGTTTTTGATATCGTTTTAGCCCGCCTGCTGCTGTATATTTTTTAATTTTTACGGTTCTTACTTTTTTCAGGAACTGAATCAAGAGATGCAGGCCCAGCGGGAGCGCATAGAGCAGCATAATGTTATGTTTGCTGAGATGAAACAGAAGCGGGACGTTCTACAGTCGGAGAGACAGTCAGTTAGCATTTTGTATCTAGCATTGATTTAAACTTATTTTAATTTATTAAATTAAATTAATCTATCATCATTTTTAAGATTGTAGCACCATTCCGCCATCGTCATAACTGTGCATACGTAATTTGCCTGTTATATCAAATTTCTGATTCTCTGTTACAGGCACATGTGGAGTCAAGAGAATTCATTGTCTTCAGAAATTTCTAATTGCCGAGAAGAGCTTAGTCATTTAGATCAGAGCTTGCGATCAATGATTGGAAAGGTTTTAACTTTGAATGTTAAACGCTTAAAAGTTAATACTTGCTTGTACTATATTAATCACGCTGCGCCACGAAAATAAAGGTGACCTTTTCGGGTAGTTATCTTATGTAATCTCCTTCCACGGTGTTGGATTATTTTCACGATCTCATTCCAGTAATTCCAAAAATAACATTATTTTCGGAAATGCCATTATTATGATTTGTGTTTAAGGGAATTATGCAGGGAATTAACAGTGTGCAAAAGATTCTTGAGTCCTGTAAGGAACGAGGAACCCATTCTGAAATAGTGGACGGCTACTATGGGACATTGTTGGAAAATTTTGAAACGGACAAGAAATTTTTTACTGCTGTTGAAGTCACTGCGGGGAACAGGTTCGTAGTCGTTCTTCTGATCTTGTCGACCAGTTTTATATTAGAATTAGTGAAGTTTTTCGTTTTTGTAAATATGTAGATGCGAGAGAGTCCGTTCCGTACTCCGTGGACCTCCGCTGGATACGCCTCTAGCCTGTTTACAGCGAAAATTCGTGTTTATATATACTTTGTCTGCTTTGAATTTGCCTAGGCTAAATTTGGGTTATAAAGAAAAAGGCGATGGCAAGGTCTACGATTTTTCGAGCATTTTCAAAAGCCTTTTATTAGGTGGTGAATAAAACTAAATGCTGACATTCTTTGGGTATGAATTTTGCTTCCTAAAGATATAGTAAACTCTTGAATACTGATCTGTCACTTTTCAGGGTGTGCGGTTTCTGTGTTGAAAATGTGAAATGTTTCAAACTAATTTAGATTGTTCTATCATTTGGTGGAAACGGATAGAATTGGAACAAAGCTTCTGTCAGAAATGAATAAACAGAAGTTGCCTGGTGAAGCCAATTTTATTCCCCTGAATCGAATAGAGGCTAAGGAATCTGATTACCCAGAATCTTCTGTGAGAATGCTTTACGTATAAAGTTTATGATTTGTTTTTCCTCGCTAGTACTGCAAAAATGTGTAGCTGTGAAGATGCTTTAGTGTTTTGGCTCTGGGAATAACATTTTATTTGTTAATTAAGTATATTCGTGTATTTAGCTTTTGTTGTTTTTGTTTTACCTTTATTTTTCTTTTCATATTCTAGAATGCCATCCCCATGATTCACCATCTGAAGTATGACGAGAAGTATCGCAAAGCGTTTGTTCATGTGTTCGGACGAACCCTGATCTGTCGTAACATGGAAGTGGCCACTCAGCTTGCCAGGCAAACTCGAATGGATTGCATAACACTAGAGGGTATGAATCGTGTGTTCACACCTGGTAAAGGGGGACTTGCGTTCTTTGCTTTGATTGTCTGCGTCTTTATTGGCCTTGACTTATTGGCTGCTTTTTCCTTCCTTTCTTTGGGCTTTCCTTGGCAAAGTGATTCCTAGTCATCTCATTATAAATGTAGTCACGTCATCTTCGCACAACAGTATTCTAGCAGGCATTTTGTCAGACGGGTAAATATCTCTTTTAGTGAATTGTCCGCTAACTTTGTCCATTTACTGTTCACGCGGAAAAATGACTATTAGCTTTGTGGAGAAAAGTCGGGTTTATGGCACTTTAGTTACTTTATGTTGCTGTATATTTAATATATTTGGTTTGCTACTATTGCTGTTTCTGTTGTTGTGTAGGTGATCAGGTGAGCCACAAGGGCTCGTTGACCGGCGGGTACTATGACTGTCGTCGGTCCCGCCTGGAGCTGGAGGGCAACAAGAAGAACTATCAGCGGGCCATCTCGGAGAAGGAGTCCCAGCTGGCCACTCACAGCAAGAAGCTCAGCGAGCTGGAAGGACGAATCAACAGTTCTGTCGGAGAGCTGCAGAAGATTGAGACGAAGATTGCCAAAATGAAGTTAATACTTGTTCATGTTGCTGAGCACCTTTCTTTTTGAATATAAATATTCGAGCCTTGTAATGTAACAATACTGCATTTTCAACTCACATGGAAGAGCCAAAGTAAAATTTCCAAGTCAGTAGCCTTCTTTATTTGGAACTTGTTTATCAACAGCCCAAACAATCTACCACTACAATCAAGTACGCAGCACCTATGATAGCTACCTTTCTCTTCTGTTCACAGTCAGAAGTCTCCGTTTATATTCTTGTAAAGACCAAACTCTGCGGTGCACGATTTCTTTTTGTTCACTTATGGCAAAGTTTCATGCGATAATACGTACAATGGATGATTTATTTGGTTGTGTACTTTTGAGTGAAATTTAGTAGTTTCGTGTCTTCTATTGACTTATTATTATTTTAGAGATGTTTATGAAAAGTTGAAAACAGAGCGTGGTTGGATCAGCAAAGAACTGCAGGAATTGGCTGCCCGCCGACAGCCTAAGGTAAAGGCTGTTGAAAACCCCAGTTTTTCGCGGGAAGAATTTGCTCCGCTCAAACTTGACTTTTACTGTACAGGGGCGTTTCCAGGATTTTGAAAAGGAAGGAGTTTTAGGGTATTTTTATAGGATGGTCTAACCATTGGAAAACAGGAACGTTTCGAATATTCCCCACATTCGCTGGGAAGTTACGTCTTAAAATGTCTGTTTACAGCGATTTACAAATGGCTCAAAACTTTTCAATTCTTTTAAACTGAAATGTTGATGAAATTCTTTCGTCAACTCAAAAGGATGGAGTTTCAAAACCCCAAACCCTCTGGATACGCACATCATTAATTAATCGTATGTAAACGGTAAAAAAATTGCCCCCGGAGTGAAATCCAATCGATGAAAGTTACGGAATGCAGACAGTATTGCTGGACTTATTCTATGGATTTTTTCTTGGGGGCCCCCCAAAAGTCCGAGGGTCAAGGAATTTTTTAGGGGGGCGAAAAAATGCTAAGCGCTATTATTATAGTATTCTGTGACAAAGTTAATGTTTAGTGCAAAAATAAGCAGATTTAGTTTAGCAGATTTAGCAAATGGGCAAAAAGTGAGGAAAAATCTCCGGCGAAGCCGGAAAACGTTTAATAATTCCGCCTTCTGAGTAGTGTATTAGGGGGAGCGCGTTAGCGCTCCCCCTAGAATAGGGAAAATTTGACGCAATGTGTATAATCTGGACATTGTTTGGCCTGTGGCCAGCGGAGGAGTGGACCGATCGGGCTGAAACTTGGTGTGTGAAGAGCCTGTGGGCAGGGGTACATGCTGTGAAAATTTCAGCCGGATCGGCCGGGTAGATCTTGAGATATGAAAATTGGCCCCCCGCGCAGGTCGCGTTTCTCTCCATTTTTTTTTTCCCCCAGGGGTGCAGGTCGGAAGACCCTTCAGAGCCGTACTATTTTAGGTTTTTTTGTACAAAAAGTTCCGCAATTCCGGGGAAATTACTTTCCGCGGTTCCCGGAACCCCCCAGATGGCCCCACCCCCCCGGTGGGGACCCCCCAGGTGACCCCCGAAAAAAAACTAAGTCCGAAAATAATTGCACTTCGAAATAGATCGCAGCGCGCGAAGCTGGGCTCTCATATTGGGGTTTTGGCATGACCCCAGGGTGGACTACTGCATAGGCTATATTAGATGTCGGCAGGTCTCCTGTGGCGCCCTGGCCAGGGGTCACTAGTTAACGTGTAAAAGGGGGGTCTGGGTCTACGGACTGTGGAGCCCTACACATAAGAGCTGCTGGGCTGAGGTTTTGTATTCGAATAGGAACCCCTATATGGTGAATCTAAAGGGCCCATTAGTTTCGCTCTAGGACCTATCCATGTGGCTGGGGGGCACCCTGATGGTGGTGGGCCCTACCGTGTCGCAACTCCAACTTTAACCTCTTCTACAGAAATATCTACAGTGAGCAGGTCTCTCTTATTTGGGGTTTGGGGTGGGGTGCGGGAGCACTACAGCATAGGCTATAGTAGGTTTCGCCCGGACCCCTGTGGCGCCCTGGCCAGGGGTCCGGACCGGGGACCGGGTCCAAAATGGCCAAAAATCGATTTTTCCAAAAGTGACCAAGTTTGGTATCAAATGAAAGCGCTTGGTGAGGCGAACATTTTTTGTCATTGGAGGACCCCTCCAAAGTGGACCCAGTGGCCTGTGGCGCCCTGACCAGGGTCCGGACCGGTCCAAAATGACCAAAAATCGATTTTTCCAAAAGTGGCCAAGTCTGGTATCAAATGAAAGCCCTTGGTGAGGCGAACATTTTTTGTCATTGGAGGACCCCTCCAAAGTGGACCCAGCGGCCTGTGGCGCCCTGACCAGGGTCCGGACCGGTCCAAAATGACCAAAAATCGATTTTTCCAAAAGTGGCCAAGTCTGGTATCAAATGAAAGCCCTTGGTGAGCCGAACATTTTTTGTCATTGGAGGACCCCTCCAAAGTGGATCCAGCGGCCTGTGGCGCCCTGACCAGGCTCCGGACCGGTCCAAAATGCCCAAAAATCGATTTTTCTAAAAGTGGCCAAGTTTGGTATCAGATGAAAGCCCTTGATGAGGCGAACATTTTTTGTCATTGGAAGAACCCTCCAAAGTGGACCCAGCGGCCTGTGGCGCCCTGACCAGGGTCCGGACTGGTCAAAAATCGGTTTTTTAAATAAATTTCCAAGTTTGGTATCAAATGAAAGCGCTTGGTGAGGCGAACATTTTGTGTCATCGGTGGACCCCTCCAAAGTGGACCCAGCGGCCTGTGGCGCCGTGACCAGGGTCCGGACCGGTCCAAAATCGATTTTTTGAAAAGTTTTCAAGTTTGGTATACAAATGAAAGCCCTTGGTGAGGCGAACATTTTATCTCATTGGAGGACCCCTCCAAACTGGTCCCAGCGGCCTGTGGCGCCCTGACCAGGGTCCGGACCGGTCCAAAATGGCCAAAAATCGATTTTTCCAAAAGTGGCCAAGTCTGGTATCAAATGAAAGCCCTTGGTGAGGCGAACATTTTTTGTCATTGGAGGACCCCTCCAAAGTGGACCCAGCGGCCTGTGGCGCCCTGACCAGGGTCCGGACCGGTCCAAAATGACCAAAAATCGATTTTTCCAAAAGTGGCCAAGTCTGGTATCAAATGAAAGCCCTTGGTGAGGCGAACATTTTTTGTCATTGGAGGACCCCTCCAAAGTGGACCCAGCGGCCTGTGGCGCCCTGACCAGGGTCCGGACCGGTCCAAAATGACCAAAAATCGATTTTTCCAAAAGTGGCCAAGTCTGGTATCAAATGAAAGCCCTTGGTGAGGCGAACATTTTTTGTCATTGGAGGACCCCTCCAAAGTGGATCCAGCGGCCTGTGGCGCCCTGACCAGGGTCCGGACCGGTCCAAAATGGCCAAAAATCGATTTTTCCAAAAGTGGCCAAGTCTGGTATCAAATGAAAGCCCTTGGTGAGGCGAACATTTTTTGTCATTGGAGGACCCCTCCAAAGTGGACCCAGCGGCCTGTGGCGACCTGACCAGGGTCCGGACCGGTCCAAAATCAATTTTTTGAAAGGTTTTCAAGTTTGGTATCAAATGAAAGCCCTTGGTGAGGCGAACATTTTATCTCATTGGAGGACCCCTCCAAATTGGTCTCTAGCGACCTGTGGCGCCCTGGCAAGGGGTCCTAATTGGTCAAAAATCAAAATTTCCAAAAGTTGTCAAATTTGGTTTTAAATGAAAGCCCAAAATGAGCAGAGCAACTTTTGTCATGTATATATAACTGCATATCCAAGGTTACGGTTCTGGTTGGCTTTGAACAGTGGCCTTCCTGCCTAAGATAACGCACCGTGTAAAAAGTTCTGAAAAGGCCATGAACAGTGGCCTTCCAGCCTAAGATAACGCTCCGTGTAAAAAGTTCTGAAAAGGCCATGAACAGTGGCCTTCCAGTCTAAGATAACGCTCCGTGTATAATGTTCTGTAGAGGCCATGAACAGTGGCCTTCCAGCCTAAGATGACGCACCGTGTAAAAAGTTCTGAAAAGGCCATGAACAGTGGCCTTCCAGCCTAAGATAACGCTCCGTGTATAATGTTCTGTAGAGGCCATGAACAGTGGCCTTCCAGCCTAAGATGACGCACCGTGTATAAAGTTCTGAAAAGGTTATTAACAGACATTTTTCCGTTTCAGCAAATACATTCAGTTGAACTAGAACGTTTTCGTCCAGCCTGTTTGCGGTAGCTAGCTTTGCTTACATTGTGCATATATATGCAACTTCTCTGACATGATTTTCTCTGCAGCGGAAAAATAAGCGAAACTAGGGGGGAAAATGCCCTCGACGGGCAACCAACTTGGTAGAATAGGGAAAGACTTGAATGTTAAATACACGGTGCATGGTTACAACTGAGATTCTGCTGAAGCGGAAAAATGCCGTTTCTCAGCGACTAAAATGACAGAAACCAGCTTTGTGCGCCGAATAGGGAATCTACTCGGCGACTAAAATGAAAGAAACCAGCTTTGTGCGCCGAATAGGGAATCTACTCGGCGACTAAAATGAAAGAAACCAGCTCTGTCGCCGAATAGGGAATTCCCTCCTTCCGCCCTATTCGCGCGAACTTTGAAGCCTGTTATGTGTTGCTTTGCTGAATAATGAGAGAGCTTCAGAATGGCAGAATTACTTCAGAATGCAAAACAACAGTTTTAAGCACTTACGTAAGTCAAGGTTTTCACAGACATAAATACGCTGTCTTCGATGTGCTATCAGAAACATTGAGAGCATATATATATATATATATATATATATATATATATATATATATAGTGTGCTCTGTGCTGATCTTGCCGAGAATTGATACAATCAAACATTATATAAAATGAAATGCGATTGATTGTATATGTTTTAGCACAAGGACTGTCGACCACAAATTGTTTAAACTGCATATATATTTATTGTTGCTTTCTGTTGGTCCTGCTAGCGGTTGTATGCATAAAATATTTACGGATCAGGTAGCTCAAAAAGAAATTAATCTAGCGCCACCCAAGCCCTAGCCTCCACGCAACCGGTACGGGAAAAGTCATATTGAGCGCAATGCTTACGTTTGCAGTTCCTAACAGAATAATTACCTATATATTTCCTCCCGAAAGACGATAAGTTCGCGCGAATAGGGCGGAAGGAGGGAATTCCCTATTCGGCGACAGAGCTGGTTTCTTTCATTTTAGTCGCCGAGTAGATTCCCTATTCGGCGCACAAAGCTGGTTTCTTTCATTTTAGTCGCCGAGTAGATTCCCTATTCGGCGCACAAAGCTGGTTTCTGTCATTTTAGTCGCTGAGAAACGGCATTTTTCCGCTTCAGCAGAATCTCAGTTGTAACCATGCACCGTGTATTTAACATTCAAGTCTTTCCCTATTCTACCAAGTTGGTTGCCCGTCGAGGGCATTTTCCCCCCTAGTTCCCCTTAATTTCTTTTCTTTTTTTTTTTGCGTTATTATTTTCTTTCACAAAATTTTAATATACCTCGGGCTAAGCTTAATCTTCTGTTCAATGAAGAATTAATATTCTGAAAAGTAAATTAGTTGGAATCCGATCAAATAAACACTGCCATACAATTGTATTTTGACATTCTAATGCACTACGTTAAACTTATGCGCAAACGTTTTAATGCAGCACTATATTTACTTCAACCCTCTGTTGATTTAAGCAGTAAAAGCACTAGTCAAAATTTATATTTATTTTAAGGCTGGAATATTACGTGCTGGGAACGTGACCCAGTTTTTGATACACTCGTTTACGCTAAGCATGCATACGCCGGAGCTGAAACCTATTTCAGCTTCAGCGAGAGCTGTAACCTATTTCAGCTTCAGCGAGAGCTGAAACCTATTTCAGCTTCAGCGAGAGCTGAAACCTATTTCAGCTTCAGCGAGAGCTGAAACCAGTTTCAGCTTTAGCGAGAGCTGAAACCAGTTTCAGCTTTAGCGAGAGCTGAAACTAGTTTCAGTCTTAGTGTAGAGCTGAAACTGTTTCAGTTTCAGCTCCAGAATTGTTCTAGTTTCAGTTTCAGTTTCAGCTCAAAATTTATTTTAGTTTCAGTTTCAGTTTCAGTTTCAGCTCTCACTTCGACTAAGTTTCAGTTTCAGTTTCAGCTCCAAATCCGTAATAGTTTCAGTTTCAGTTTCAGCAACTGAAACTGAAACATGTACAAGCTGAAACTAGGTTTCAGTTTCAGTTTCAGCTGCTGAAACAACACTGCTTCTGAGCGACTTTTTCAGGAGAAATAAAGGTAGCCACCCACTTTTTCTGGAGAGGGGGGGCGATTTTTTGGGCCCTCCGCCCCCCCCCCGCAGAATAAGCAAACTATTGTATATATACAACATAGAGTACTGGAACGGTATACGTATATTTCACTCAATCCGTTGCTAGACCTTGTTGTACTATTTCTACATTCAAGTGAAGGTCCTCTTCTGTTTTTCAGGAACGTACGTTGGCGGACCTCCAGTCAACCTTGGCCCAGTCTCGGGCCCACTACTCTGGCCTGGAGGCTGAAATGGGCTCCGAGCTTCACAGTCAGCTGTCGGACGATGAACAGGCTGAGGTGGAATCTCTTACGGATCGCATCAGTGCCTTGGCGCTGCAGTCCAGGGAACTGTTTTCCGAGAGGACTAGGGTATTTTGAGTCTTTTAGTTTTCCTGATTTTTGATAATGGTGATACCTTTCTTGTTTAAACATTAGATGCTGGCGGTGAAATTTAGCTATTGTGCTAATACTGTAACTAGCGAAGTAGCGAGAATGGGTTGCCGCTGCTTTTTCCCTTAGGGACACGGGGTTTTTCAGAAGAATGCACAGTTTTTTACTCGTTACTTTCGCTAGACGCATTTCCCGAAAATTCCGCAAGCAGAAAAGTTGTTCAGCTCGACGAGCTCTTTCATTTGAGTACCATATCGACCACTTTTGAAGAGATTTTTAAAAATCCGGATTTTCGTGAATTCCCGGATTTTCAGTTTTTCGGCCATAACTTTCGCTAGACGCATTTTCGGAAAACGTCGCAAGAAGGAAAGTTGCTCAGCTCGACGAACTCTTTCATTTGAGCCCCATATCGACCACTTTTGGGGAAATTTTTCAAAATCCGGAATTTTCCGGGTCCAATATCTCGAAATCCGTAAATTTTCCGGGAATTTCGATTTCAGTTTCGAAATCAGCGCTATCGAATTACCCTATGACCAACTTTTAAGCAAAATCGAAGACAAAAAATTTTTTCGTTTCCCTTGGTCCCCCTTACCATTCTAAAAAATTTCGGGATTCGCCATTCCCGGAATCCGGGAAGTACCGAACTGCCCGCGCTTCCGGGAGCACTTTAGGTCACCCCCAACTTCGCCTGAAAATTTCAGCCGGATCGGTCCAGCCAATCAAAAGTTAGAGGGGGGACAGGGATGGTAACGAGATTAATAAACGGACATACCCAGATAAAAGGGTTGCCTTTTTGTGAAAAAGCGGCAACCCAATAAAAGGGTTGCCTTTTTGTGAAAAAGCGGCAACCCAATAAATTGTTGTGTATAGATAGACAAGGTGTATACACACTACTGACTCTTAAGAAACAACTCCCGATTACTTGAATTCTGTTAATTATATTATTGATCAAAACTAAACTAGAATAAAAAATTAATCAGAAACTCACCGTGACACTGTTTTCAATCTTTCTTGGGTCTGTTGTAGCTCGAATCTGAGAAGAATAAGTTGGAAAATTTGTTGCGGACGAATCTCTTCAGAAAGCGAGAAGAATTGCAGCAGGTGGGTTCTGACTAAAGTATTCTCGGTTTTAGTACGTCTGCATACTCTCATTTTACTTATATTTCATTCGTATTACACTGTTTATCGTAACGAGTCTGTCTTTTTTATGTGCTCAGTTAGTATGTGATATAGGTATTTTTTAGAAACTGCAAGAAATTTCCATAGAGGAGCACAGAACGACATTGGAAAACCACCAAAGAGAACTGGCCCAGTGCAATGAGCGGATGTCTGAACTCTCCAAACGTTTGTCTGGTTAGTTTAACGATTTAGAGATGTTTCCGTGTAACTAACCTCAGTGAAAGTTGTCGGCTAATTTTTTATTTTTTTTCCTAAAAGTTTTTTAATTGTGCGTTGCCTTACCATTTGTTTTGTTGTTTTAGACCTATCCGCAGAATTGGACGATTACTACACTCAGCAGAAGGAAATACAGCAAGATCTGGACAAGTGGACGGTACGATACTGCATAGTTATTATTATTTTAGCTTGTTAAACTACATATTATGTATTTCGATTGTTGTCGGCTAGGGTATGTTTTTTTAGAAAGTTGTCTTCCAGTCTACTGTCTTTGTCTTCTAAGAAGAGGCACTCCCATAAAAACATCTCATTTTTGTCTGGATAGTCTACATGTAGTTTTGTGAGAGAAAAGTCCGTCCCCGCAAATTCGATTTTTGGTACACGTTTTAGAATTAGCCATTGTGCTAGTTCAAAGACAAGAGTGCACTGACCTTGTCCTGTTTGTTATAGACAGAGGAATCTGATATTAAGACTAGAATTGCTGAAGATACCAAAGAGATGGAAAAATTGGCCAACAAGCAGCACATGCTCTTGAAAAAGGTTTTATTTACAATTTTAATTATTTTTCTCTGTTTACTTTTGTTACACACACAATTAGTTACAATTAGTTACTTGATTTGCAGATACTTATTGTTTCTCTGCTTCTCAAGTTTTGTTTTAGCTATTTAGCTGGCTTTTTCCTAGGGCCTTTTCATGAAAGGGTAGAGTAGAGTAGAGTAGAGTTAAAATTACCTATTTTAACTCGCTTTAACTCCACTCAAGCTTGAATTTCCCTCTTTTAACTCTTTCATGAAAAGGATCGAGTTAATTTTAACTCTACTCTACCCTTTCTTGAAAAGGCCCCTAGTCAAAAATTTCTGGGATGGGGAAGTCTGCCCCCCAGGTTGGAGGGGGCACAGATTTCTGGAGGGGACGAAATTTTTTTCGTAAAATGCTTATAAAATTACTATTTTTTGCTGCTGAGTTAAAATATGAACTATTTTTAACTTAAATTTAAGCTTAAAATAGCTAAAAAATGCCTAAAAATCCGGCGAAGTTTGAATTATTGTGTTTCAAAAATGCACCCTCAAAACCTTTCATTTTTCTGGGTACTTACAGTCTTGGGAAGGCTCAACCTGGAGGGAAGGGATTTCGGGGGGCCCCTCCACCCCCCCCCCCCCCTGTAGGTAAAAGCCAGCTTAGTCACATGGGAAATTTTGCGTAACAGAATTTATGTTTGTTTTTAGTGTTCGCATAGTTGTTGTAGACGCAACTTTTACTCCTTTTTTCAGAAAGAAGAATGTATGAAGAAAATCAGGGAATTGGGATCTCTTCCATCTGATGCCTTTGATAAATATCAGAATCTGAGTACGAAACAGGTAATAAGATTTTATTTTTTATTTCATTTCAATGTTTTTGTTTCTATTAGGAATTAGTTTTCAACTCTGACCTTTAGACACAGGCAGTTTTTCCACTGTTTCACTTTTTTCCTTCTGTTGCAGTTGTTCAAAAAGCTGGAGCAGGCGAATCAGGAATTGAAAAAGTATGAAAATGTGAACAAGAAAGCCCTGGATCAGTTTGTGTCCTTCTCTGAGCAGAAAGAAAAACTGACCAAGCGAAAGGAAGAATTGGACAAAGGACATAAGGTATGTATGAAAATTGAAAATTATTCAAAGTTAGAAACTATACTGTCTTACTCAAGTTTGCGAATGTTCAAACGGTTTACTGGGATTATTTTAGGAATTTTTCTCTGGAGGAGCTTTATTTGGGGTTTTCCAAAGCTCTAAACCAATACGAGAACCGTGCTACAGATTGCACTATTTTATCCTCTCAAAAATTTGCTTTATATTTAAACTTCCAATTTTGCTGGGAGGTGTTTGCTTTTATAAACTCCCGTTATAAACTCCTAGCTGGCCGTGTCTGAAGTAGAAGTCTGAAGATAAGGATTTAGCGTTTGGACTATTTTCAATGACAGCAAACTCAATGCATGCACGCTGTCGCCTGACACCCCACAAATTTGAATTGCTTTCATTTTGAACCGCTCTATATGGTTATGGGATTTCAAGCGGGAGTATGTGTTTGCATGCATAACATGTTTAAATTGACAGAGATTCTATTAGGGGCGGGTTTTACTTCTACATTTGGGACGCGTCGTACCCAGATGAGGGTGGGCGGTGTCGTGAAGAGGAATTCAGTTTGCGGGTGTATTAACTTAGCTAGCTTCGTTTTAATTGTGAATGTTAACGTGTTCTGGTTGCCCTGAATTCGATAGTATTTTCATGATTGGTTTTTTGTTTTAGTCAATTCTTGAACTGATGAATGTGCTGGAGCAGAGAAAATATGAGGCCATTCAGTTTACCTTCAAACAGGTTTGTTTTGGCTGTACTGGGTGTAGATTAGTTGTTCTGATTTGAGAATAGTGGAAATTTGAATACTTGGCATTTTGCATCTTTAAACTTAGACGCATTGTGCAAATCCTGATAGTTTGTCAGATAGATTGTTTAACCGCTGGCTTAGTTTTTTTAGGTCTCCAAATACTTTGCTGATGTCTTCAAAAAGTTGGTGCCAAATGGTCAGGGAAAGTTGGTTATGCGGAAAGGCGACGTGCCTCCCGCGGAAGCCGCTGAAGAAGTAAAAGCAAAAACTTGATTTCCTGTTTATAACGAATAACTGCAAAGGACCCATGGAAATTGTTTCTTGCTTTTTCATTTCGCAGGCTCCAGGCATAGTTTCCCCCATTTCCTTAAAACTGTTGAGTGGGGTTTGTGTTGATTATTTTCAAAAACCTTATCCAATTCTTAGCTGTTAGAATTTTTAGGACGACTCTGTTGAGCAAAAGTTCTCTGTACATCTCTATAATGTCTGGTTTAATTTAAACGAGGGACTGTTTTTGGAGGGGTGCATGTGGGGGGTCTCTGGATTTCGCCTCTTGTTAAATGTCTGGCGTTTAACCTTCGGAATTTAACATTTAACTAACACTGAATTTTATGATAAAATGTGGTTTTAATTTTACTTTAGGATTAAAATATGTTTTTAGTTTTACTTTAGGATTTACTCTATTCTATATTTCAGGAAGGACCGCTGCCCCTGATAGAGCAGTTCACCGGCGTTGGGATTCAGGTCTCCTTCACGGGAACGGCTGAGACCCGTGAAATGCAGCAGCTGTCCGGCGGACAGAAATCCCTGGTTGCCCTTGCCTTAATCTTTGCCATCCAGCGTTGTGATCCCGCCCCCTTTTATCTGTTCGATGAGATCGATGCAGCCCTTGATTCCTCGCACAGAAAAGCCGTTGCAGGTAGACTACGATATGATAATATTGGCAGGTGTTAAAGCTGGTACAGTTTTCAGCAATGAGAAAACGAAAGGTTGTGTGTGTTTTTTTCTACCAATAATGGAAATTAGAAATGTATTTTTTCTGTATTTTTTGAAAAGCAAGTGGCGTTTCAGCTTTTAATTCAGTTTAGGGTATTGATGAAACGATTAATGGAGTTTTTAATGTTATAATTGTTTTGTTTCTTTTTCATTGTATTAGATTTTGATGTTTCCTGCTGCTTTTATTGTAGAAATGATTCATGAATTGTCCAGAGACGCTCAGTTCATCACAACAACATTCCGACCAGAACTATTGGAGAAAGCTGATAAATTTTATGGAGTCAAATTTCGTAACAAAGTACGTTTGTATACGTCTGCATCCTCAGCTCCCCCTAGCGTACTGAAAAAGATTTTGAAAGCGTTTCTGACACAACAAATTCAGACAAAACGAATGCCGACAAATTCAGCATAACCGAATCTCGAATCAGCTTTTTATTTTAATTATTTTAGGTCAGTCATATTGATTGTGTTAGTCTGGATGAAGCCCGTGATTTTGTTGAAGACGATGCCACGCATGCATAAGCCTCTTGTCGATTTTCCTTACCTGCTTCTTCCTTTGTAAATATCCCACGTGCCCCCTGATTTTTTACCGGTTTTATTGAGTTCCAGTTTGATTGAACTATTATGGTGCCTGAATGGCTTTGGTATTGACAGTAGTAAGCTAAGCTCACCACCACTGGTGGGCAAACTGCAAACTGCCCTCTATTGGCATTTCTGGTAAGATTGTAGTGTTTGCTTACGATGCAAAATGTCAAAAACATGGTTATTCTTGTTTCATAGTGTTGATTGTAATTGTTTATACTGCAAGTAAGCCTATTCCAAGACTGTTGTTTTGATTTTGTCTGTTTCTAATGGTGGACTGCAACTCAGGGGTTATCTCGAGTTTAGAGTTGCTACAGTATACGTTTAGGCTTAGTCCTAGTCTCGAAGTTACACCAGCACCATTCTGGAATTACCTTGATTATAGAATTTCAAGAATTCATTCTCTATTTTATAATTAATTTTCGAATCGGCGAATCGTCGACTTATATACTTATCAGCTTACATCAGTTTTCTAATTAAAACTTAGAACAGCAGTCATTGTAGGTTATTTTTAAAATGGCATGGCAGTGTAAAATAGTTATAGTATCACCATACTGCCCTTTTAAATTTTTTAAAAGTCCAGTACCGTTTTTGAATGAAAAAATTCTGGAATAAAATCTCACCGCAGAGCTTCACTCATTAAAACGTAAAACTAATGTTTTACTCCATAATTATCGTTTCAGAAACAGTGCTTGTATAATTTCCAGCGTAGTTTAGCTACTCGACTCGACAACTCGTCAAATTCTTATGAAATTAATTTATCTCTGTTTATCTCGGGAACAGACCTACATTTGAACAAGATTTGGGTTGCTTTCAGCCTTGCTCTTGTATTCAAATGAACACTGATGCAGGAGTAGATGTAAACACACTCAATATAAAACATCAAACCCATGGGTTTGCTTTAGCTATAGCAATCAAATGAATGACGATACAGTTTTCTATGGTGATTTTAGTTGTTAATTTTATTCTCATTTTACTCTGTTTCATTTTTCTAATACTTTAACATCGAAGTATGTAGCTAATGTAGTGCTATTCTAGAGTTAGTTGTCGTCTTTAAAATTTAAACTAGAAGATCTCAAGGAACCTTCTAGGAACCAAGAGTAGAATACATTAAAATTCAGTTAAAATTAACTCTTTGAACTAGGTTTACTCATGGTTGTATTTCCCTGGTTTAATTTTCATGAAAGTTTCATAGAAAAAATTTTGGCTAGTCAAAATCTTGATTTCTAACTCCGCATAACTAACGATTTAATGGGAAGGTTACAAATTAGTCGAGAGTAAATTTATACCTAATGAAATAACCTCAAGGTTTGTAATTCCTGAGCTCAAAGTAGTGCGCTGGAATTTGCCCTGAGGAATTGCTGGGGTTGGGGAGTAGGTCGAGACTAACTCGGGAGTAGCTTCGAATTGGCCTGACCTCGGGAATAGGTGGTGCAGTCCACTTTAAGGTTTTATGTTAAAATGGCCGTTCATTTTTCTTTAGCGCAGTCTCTCGTACCAAGAGAAAATATTCAATAGACTGTGTTAAATACGTATGTACTGCCATAGTGTGTAGAAATTAAATTTTAATGTTGGAAAGACAGTAATGCTGGCCAAGTTCTTGTATAGTGTCTTTGGGTTACTAAATTGCTTTTCCTTCCTCTGGTCGTGTTCATGGAAGTGTATAAAAGCTGTATCATAGGGGTCGCGGCAGCGACCCCTATAATATGTGTCAAAAGTCCCTGGAGACACCGTAAAATAAGCTGCGCAGAAGCTGCGCAAAATCCTGCGCAGATCCTGCGCAGATTTCATGCGCAAATTGTAGAGCACATCGAGTTTAGTATGTGTGCGAAGTTTCAGCCCCGTATCACTTTCCGTTAAAAAGTTGCGCCCCGGACCGGTTATGGCGGCGATGTTTTTTTGGGTCTTTTCCAGATTACCCCCCCCCCACCACTCAAAGTTCCTAAAACTTGACCAAATGAGCTGAAATTTGGTGTGGGTATGTTTTCGACCACGCTGAGTTCAAATATCGCAAAATTTTTCGATTTCGCGAAATTCGATTTTTTTCGATTTCTAAGGGGGGACCAAGGGGATAAAAAAGTTTTTGTCTTCGATTTTGCTCAAAAGTTGTATATAGGGGTTTTCAGGGTGGCTGAACACGAATTTGCTGATTTCCGTTTTTGGATTCAGCCTTTCGTTAGCTCAGGATAAGCTTACAAATTAAGCTTACAACTTTAGCTTATATCAAGCTAACGAAACGCTGAATCGAAAAACGGACTTCAGATTCGTGTTCTGCGACCCCGAAAACCCCCATACAACTTTTTCAGCAAAAATCGAAGACAAAAATTTTTCGGTCACCCTTTGGTCCCCCCTTAGAAATCGAAAAAAAATCGAATTTCGCGAAATCGAAAAATTTTGCGATATTTGAACTCAGCGTGGTCGAAAACATACCCACACCAAATTTCAGCTCATTTGGTCGAGTTTTAAGAACTTTGAGTGGTGGGGGGGTAATCTGGAAAAGACCCGTTTTTTTCCGGTTTCTCCTATTTAATGGTCGTATTGTCCTGATTTTCCGCCTCTTTCACGTAATCTGCAGCGGAGGCCGGACCTAAAGGGGTATAGGGTCTGGTAGTACCCCATGCGCCATTTAAGAATCGCTACTTTTTTTGCGCCGCAGGTGCGCCACAGCGCCGCAGCGGCGCCGCAAAGTCGGCTCAGAGCGAAAAGTGACCATTTTTGTGGTCGCTGCGCAGCTCGAACATTAAGAGCTGGAGCCGATTTCTTTTTATATTCAGAAACTACATATATTGAACTAACTAAATAGCTAAGTCTCGTTTCTCTATCACTTCCCATGCGACCACAGTGGCCGGTCAAAAATGGTGAAAATTCGAAAAATGAAAAATCGAAATTTCTCGCTGTGTATTCAACTTAGAAAGCTCAATTCTTTCATACAAAGGTTTTCTGGCACGGCGAATTGATTCCCGTAAGCAGTTTTGCCGTCGGACCCACCCATATTGCTGGGCTGGTTCCACTTTGCTGTCGGGAGGGTCAAGTCGGTACCGACTTCCAAGAACACCATATAGGACTGTTCATAGCCTCTCAAAACTTTGTCCATAGGGGTTTTCTGGTGCGCCCAGCTCATTTCCGGTGTCCGTTTTGCCGTCCGACCCACCCATTTTGCTGGACTGGCTCCACTTTGCCGTTTGAAGGGTAAATCGGGTAGGGGGTCAAGTGGTCAAAAATAAAATTTTTCAAAAGTGGTCAAATTTGGTACCAAATGAAAGCCCTAAGTGAGCTGAACAACTTTTGTCATAGAGCATGCTCAAAGTGGCTGTAGAGTGCTGTGGTAGGGTGGGGGTGGGGACTTAGGCGATTTTGGGTCAAAAATTAAAATTTTCAAAAGTGGTCAAATTTGGTACCAAATGAAAGCCCGCATCGAACTGAGCAACTTTTGTCATAGAAGTGCGTACCTAAAGTGGCTGTAGAGGGCTGTGGTGGGGTGGGGTGGGGACTTAGGCGATTTTGGGTCAAAAATTAAAATTTTCAAAAGTGGTCAAATTTGGTACCAAATGAAAGCCCGCATCGAACTGAGCAACTTTTGTCATAGAAGTGCGTACCTAAAGTGGCTGTAGAGGGCTGTGGTGGGGTGGGTGGGGACTTAGGCGATTTTGGGTCAAAAATTAAAATTTTCAAAAGTGGTCAAATTTGGTACCAAATGAAAGCCCGCATCGAACTGAGCAACTTTTGTCATAGAAGTGCGTACCTAAAGTGGCTGTAGAGGGCTGTGGTGGGGTGGGGTGGGGACTTAGGCGATTTTGGGTCAAAAATTAAAAT
This sequence comes from Trissonchulus latispiculum, assembly GCA_030248195.1. Lineage (NCBI taxonomy): Eukaryota > Metazoa > Nematoda > Enoplea > Enoplida > Ironidae > Trissonchulus > Trissonchulus latispiculum. The sequence goes on along the minus strand of JASAND010027262.1, from coordinate 1,269 downwards.
TTTCAAAAGTTGTCAAATTTCGAGTCAAATGAAGGCCCGCATCGAACTGAACAACTTTCGCCATAGAACCACCCACCCAAACTTGCTGTGTCGGATTTATATACTTTCTTTCTCAACTGGATTTAAACGACAGACATAGACATAGACATAGACGACCAACACACATATTATCCCCTTTTGTGCGGAGCATTTTTGTTACTTGTAAAAAAGTAGTATAAATATATATATTGTATATATATATATATATATATAATTTTTTGAAAAATTTCAGATTACAAAAATTACATTAGGTAGGGTTTGAAAAGTTTAGGGGGGTGGTCGGCGACCCCCCCCCCCCCCCAAAAAAACACCTACGGTATATACATTACTTTAAGGTGCTGGTATCGCTTTGTGTAAATTTGATCCTATAGGCTTTAATTCTTTATGAAAGTGGATGAAACTTTCCAAATATACTATTTCGGTGCTCTTTAACATTCTGGGACCAGTCCCGCATTTTTAGCTGCAAAGATAAGAAATTTTTGGTTTTTGCCATTATTCTCTCAGTACATAGTCGAGACACCGGATTGGTTGGTATGGCTGGATAGAGGGCACAGAAATGAACACTTTTGCTTTTACAACTTTTGAGCTATCTCTGGTGGTTAAGTCAGTATAAGCAAAAAACGATTTTATGGGGTCCCAAAAATGGCCGTTTTCGAGAAAATCAGTTTTTTCAAAATTACTACTTCCAAATCATATGGACAATTTTGGTTTATTTACACTCGATCGATACACAGTCTCATTGCACATTTTATCAATGCCTATTAGCCGGAGTTTGTTGCTCTAAGCTAGAGATTTGGCAGAAAAACGATTTTGACAAACCTGCGATTATTTTGTTTTGAACATCGATTTCTCAAAAACTACCCAATCGATTCGCGTGATTTTTGGCAGGATGAGAATTCGCACTATTGCGGAGGGACATTTTCCTTGGTTGCAGCTAAAACATCTCCAGTTGCGAAAAAACTCAATGCAAATTCCAGAAATTTCGTGTCACCGCACCTTTACCGTGGATTTTCGACCGTTAAGACCTGCTGAGCCAAATCCAAAAAATGTCCCTAACCCACATGTCCTTTATAGGACAGCACAAGAAAAAATTTCGGCCGATTCCACAGTTTTGAAAATCGATGTTCAAAAATTTTTGGTCTGTATTCTGCCTGTAAGATGTTAGTATGTCAGACAATTTTTTCTATTTTTTGCCAATTTTGCTAGTTTCGTACTCTTATGAGAATCTAC
>JASAND010027261.1:0-32048 GCA_030248195.1 Trissonchulus latispiculum | reverse complement strand
GTACTTCGTTCAGTTGCGTATTGCTCCACGTTGTGGTATCTGCTTGACGAGACGGTCAAGCAAGACTTGGAAGGTCAGACCATGGGAACCTACGAGGAGTTGGTGGCCATTCTTCATCAGCTGTATGAGCCGGTCACCAAATCGGCCGACAAATACGCTCGGGAATTCTTCGAACGGAAACAGTTCGCATCGGAATCGAGCCTGGATTATCTCAACGAGCTGAGGTCCCTCGCCTGCAAAGCCTTTCCGACGGCCGAGCTGAAGGAACGAGAGCTGAAGGTCGTAGAGCGGGCCTCTAGAGGACTCAAAGCGGCATTGCGAGCGAAAGTGGCCAGTTTGTTCGCTGATGCCGAGAATTGGGACCATCGCAGGCCGAACGATATCTTCATGCGAGCCGTGCGTATTTTGGAAGCGGTCGAGGACGGTGACACCCAATCAAAGCCAATGGAGACCATCTGTAGCGTTGGTGATGGTGAGAGGGTTCAGCCCACTGATCAGCAGGAATGTCCAGCGTACGTACGCGAACTCAAACGTGAGCTTCAGGACATCAGGAACTCGATCGTCCAAGGCCAGGCAATGGCAACAGGTCAACAATCCTGGGACGACGAAGTGGTCGCAGCCTGTGAGATATTGGACGATCCGAACATGCAAGATTTGGACCCGGAGGAAGTCTGTTTTCTGGTGGAACAACAGGCGAACACTGGAAACTCAGGAAAGGCATCTTCTAGTCAGGATAGGTCCAATCGCTGTACCTACTGCGCGGAACCTGGTCACAGGTGGGCACATTGTCCGGTGTATAATAAGAACATCACCTTCTGGGGTGACGACCCACTTTGGCTCAGGATGGTCAACAGCAGATTCTTCGGATGTTTGCTGAAACAGAAGGACGATGGCACTGGTCAATTTGAAGTGAAACGCCCGTCCGGCGGTGGTGGTGCAACGCGTGGTTCGGGTCGCTTCCTGTCATCAGGTCGCGGCGGTGGTGGGTTCAGGAGAAGAGGTGGTGGTGGTGGAAGCAATACTGGTCAACGAACTGGTGGCAATTCGGGGAGATGGGGGAGACACAATAATAGACACAGCAAATAAGGGGGAGAGAGTAGATTTAGACACGACTATACACGAAGGCAGAATAATACAAGAGTGAAGGGGGGAAGCGAGTGTTGGGTTGAACCCTCCCACGAGCGCCCCCTAGTGAGAATTTGCCCCAATCACGTAGCTCCCAAAGTCACGAGGGGGGGAACCCACCCAATCCCACGCATACACGTTGGGGGAGCTACGTGACTTGCAAACGTGTCCCAGCCCACTTGATGATGTTATGAGAAGCCAGGCGGGTAGCTAGCCTAGCTACTCACCAGCAACGGAAAGGTTGATCATGCCAACCTTGATCCGTTACACACTTATACACATAATTTTGACATAAGGTAGGGAATCAGCCAATCAGATGCGTTTTAGTTCAAACGCATATAAACACATGCTGAACAATGGTAAGTGGTACCCCCCCCCCGAGATTTCGGCCTTAATGTGCCGAGCATCTCGCAGGCCATTTCCATTAGGAAGGACCAAGCTTCCCACTCTTGGCATTATAGACTCTTGCTAAAACTGAAGCTACATCTAAGATCTACATCAGTCTCATCTAGCTACATCTGAGACTAAATGTGCAAGTCATTTGGTTTGACCGTTCACTTTTTGAAAAAATGTGATTGTTTTTCTGTTACAGTGTACCATGTGGGAGGCAGCGGTGGTTGGTCAGCGATTTTCTATTTCTCCATTCCACCAACTACTCCAAACTGGGCCCCGAATTTCGCGATTTTCGGGGACCTTGGAACGGAAAATGCTCAATCTCTGCCGCAACTTCAACGGGAGGCACAAACCGGGGACTATAATATGATTTGGCATTTGGGTAACTATTATCTGATGAGGCTTATAGGCTTATTCTAGTATTTAAATTACATTAGCTTAAATACACATCAGGAAAATGAGGAAAACGCGTGCCAGCAGGCGGATCCACCAAGGATACAAGGCATTAATATAATTATTCTGTACTTAAATTATAAAAGCGAGTAAAACTATGAGCATACTTAACTAACAAATGCAATTGAAGCTGACAATGAGTTAATTCTGTCTCTAGTAAGGGAAGTTCTGCACATGTGCAATCTTGTTTGATAAATTTAGAAAACTAAAAAAGAATAGGAAGTTTTGTTTCTATTATATATATATATATATATATATATATATATATATATATATATATATATATATATATATATATATATATATATATATATATATATATATAGTGTGATTAGATTGTTCTGTTAAACTTTTCTTTTAGGAGACTTTGCCTATAATATGGCTGATGTAAGTTTAGACAGTGCTTCTGTTGCCTTCCGTTTCCTACGAGGTTAGCATGAATGCAGCCACTAAAATTTAAAATTAAAATTAAAATTCACTTAAAATTCACACTTTTTAATGCTTTCATGACATGGATCTTGTTAAATTTCTATTCTATTTAAATTTAGAATAGCTTAATAAAATAGCTTGGTTCGATTGTGCCCGGATGGCTCAATCGGTAGAGCGTTGGCCTAGACAGCCAAAGGTTGTGGGTTCGATCCCCACCTCGGGCATGAATTTTTCGGGTCGGACGTGCTGTAGTGACAATCTTAGTTTCGTTTGTTCTTTCAATTATTTAACTTTAAAATGCTTTTACAAGCATTCAAATTACAATTTCTTTCAAACGGTGGAAGTTAATTTCTGGAAACTAAGTGAGATGGTCCATTTCCATTTTATTGAGTTACTGACAGCTGTGCTTCTTATTTTCAGAACAACGGTGAAGTTGGCGACGAATTTATGCGTCAAATCGAACCCATTGCTGCCTATGTTCCCTACATGACTGCCGTTGGAAATCATGAAATTGCATAGTAAGCTGACTTGGCTCTGTAACACACAAAATAGCACTTTCAGGTTAACCATATTTTCGTTTTAGCTTAAATGACTCAAAGAATTTAATGAAAATTGGAATGACATAAGCTGTTCCCTCAAGAAAGCACGTGCGTGCTTGTATAAAGCTAATCATGCTGAAGTGTGGCTGTGGTAAACTTGAACTATTTTAAATAAGTTTTCATCATTAAAATTATGATTTTATTGATTTAAACTTGCTTAGCATTCAATTAATACGGTTAGTACTTTATTTTCAGCAACTTTTCACATTATCGATACAGATTCAGCATGCCTGGAAAGACTGAAGGCTATTATTATAGGTATAATAAAATTGATTGTAGCCAATATTTAATATTTAGTGTAGTCGGTTTGCACGTGTGCTAAGATAAATCAACTCCTTGTCTTTAATAATTTGACGCAGTAATAAAATCGATACTATCAAGAGTTAGTAATAGGAAGACCGTACCACCGTATCGTTCCTAGTGCGATTGACCTGTCAGATGCTCGGGACAAGGCCGAAATCTGGAGGCGGGGTCAGTTTAATGTTGTTAAGCGTGTGTTTATATGCGTTTGAACTGAAATGCATTTGATTGGCTAGTTAGCTACCGTAACCCTCATCAGTGCGTTTCAGTAGCACAAACTCAGAGACATCAAATGCATTTCAGTTCAATGCCTATAAACAAATACTTTAACGTTAAGCTGAGCCCCCTCTCCCCCCCCCCCGGATCTCCGGGGTCACCTTATACACATAATTTTGACATAAGCTAGGCGATTAGCCAATCAGATGCGTTTTAGTGCAAACGCATATAAACACACGGTTAACTGTGTAAACATTGTCCCTCCCCCCGAGATTTGGCCTTAATGTGCCGAGCATCTGACAGGCTGTTTGCACTAGGAAGGGTACGGTGTAGTAATCTTCCTATCATCTACTCTTGATGCTATTGATAACAAAAGTCTAAAAGCTTTATTAATTCCAAACACTGAATAGAAATGTAAGATTTAACATAAGAATGGACAACTTGCAGGATGTTTGAAAACCCTTCAATTGAATTCTTTCACACCTGAGGTTACCGTATTCGATATGGACGTGCATTGGTCCTGGACTGCCAAGGATTTTGAGGAACTCATTACCAACACTTTGAAATCAGATTTTTGATTATATACTTCCCTTAACATCCATGCTCCATGGACAGAATACAGCTAATTAATTCTTATACAACTAATTGTTTTACTAGACAATACTTTATACTTAATTAAGCTTGAAATTGAGTTTTCCTCATAATTGGAAGATGTAACAGTACCCGCCCCAAAAACATTTTTATGCCTTTCACGATTTTAACAGCTCATGCAAATCAAAGTGCACTTAAACAATGTACCTAAATGTGTCTCAGCATTAGCTTTTGCTCCTGTACCGCGCACGGTAAACCCGTGCTGCACTATGTATAATTAGCCAAGTATAATTTTTCTCAACGAAGCATTACTAATTAATGTCAGTTGACTGATAATCACAACAATTAATGCTACTTATTACAATTTATACTACAATTAGAATTTATGGTTATACTTGACAATTTTGTGACAACGCGTTGTGACAACGACAGCTATCTCCTGTAGCTTTCAATCGTGACAACCAGTGGTTGCATGTGGCAACAGATCGTGACAACGTTCACTTGCTAATGAACCAACGCTATATTTACTACTGCGTTGACACAACCAAATTGGGCATGGTCCCAACGCGTTGGCACCAGTTGTCACAACGTTGTGTTACTGGTTACACGGACAACGTTGTGACAATTCAGTAGCAACGGAATAACATCTTTAACATCTTTCAGCTTTGACTATGGGCCAATTCATTTTATTGTTATAAACACCGAAGTGTACTATGCAGTGCAGTATGGATGGGGTCAAATTGTTTGGCAATATGAGTGGCTAAAGAAAGACTTAGAAGTAAGATACAACAATTATGTCATGTAAGTTACAAATTGCCTTTATTATACCTCATTTGTATCATACTACATGAATGAGATTTTACAACGAAAGCTGGAACGACAAAAGCATTGTATGTCAAGGATTTTTTTGGCACAATACCCAAGGGAAAATAGACTAATTACATAACAATAAATTACTAAAGTAGTATTTTAAACTTAACGTATTCATAAATCTATTAACGTTTTCCCTTCAAAATGTTTGTCTGATCCTCGTTCAAGTCTTGAGTTTTTCTTAAACTATTCTTCTTTTCAGAGAGCTAGCCAACGACGCGATGAAGTTCCATGGATCATTGTTGTGGGTCATAAGCCATTCTATTGTTCGAATTGGGACGGTGATGATTGCACAGTTTTTGAAAACATTGTATGTCGTACGCTCGAATACAGCAGCATACAGTATAAACTTCACAGGAAAGCATAAAGAAATAATGAAAAACGCCTGCCTGCAGTCACTAAGGTCGAAGCCTTAGCCCGAAACAGGAGAGAGCCAATGCCTTGTATGTATCCTTCGTGGATTCGCCTGCTGGCCCGCGTTTACCTCATTTTCTTGATCTTAACAGGAAAGCAGTTTTATTAAGAGAGAAACAATAATGTTGTTTCAGCTAAGGCATAAACTTTGGACTGTTTTCTCATTCGTTTTAGTTGTTTGCACAAATGAACTTGTGCATAGAAATAAATAAGAATTTTAACTCAAGACCTTGGACGAATTATTTAGATTCGAGTTGGACTGCCTGTACTGCATACGTACGGTCTAGAAGACCTGCTGTACCGCAGCGGTGTCGATTTAGCCATCTGGGCGCACGAACACTCCTATGAGCGCATGTGGCCTATATACAACCGAACAGTGAGTATATCTATAATATATAGTCTATGAATAGTTAGGTAAATGTAACCCCCGGAGAATTCTCCTACCCTTGTAGGTGCCGGTGCTCATCCCCGGATACACAGCCCTTGAGCCAGGAGTGCCACCTCGAATGATGGCTACAACCGTAGAGTAGGGGCCAGCTTCTCAAGGCAGATGCCCTACACGGTCTCCTGCTACTTTCCCACATAAGTGGTACCCATTTGCCGACCAATTAAGGATCGATAGCTGGATGGCTAGAGCCCACGGCGAACCGATATGCGCTTAATCCCTTGCTCAAGAGCGCGGGGATTCGAACCTCGGACTATCGGATCCAAAGTCAAGCGCCTTCACCACTCGGCCGTCACGGCACATAACTGATTGCTTATTTTAAAAGTATAGCAAAAGTAAGACGATATTTGTTGTTTTCGATTGTAGTAAATGAGATTCAGACAATAAACTGTTCTTCACACTAATGTTGCTAAGTTTCAGAATGTGGTTAATACCAGAGTTGGACGCGGGCCGCGGGTACCCGCGGGGCGGGGCGGGTACCCGCGGGGCGGGCCGGGGCGGGCCGAAATTTACTACCCGCAGCGGCCCGCGCGGGCGATTTTTGTAGTGACAGTATAACTTTTTAAGCTTAAATTTAAAAGCTGTATACAATATTTTTGACTTTGAAATCAGAAAACCTACACTAAATTATCTGAATTATTATCCTTTCTCGATTACCCATACCGATTACCCATCAAAATTCTTAAAGCTTGGGGCATTTTCAAGAAATGGAAGAGTAGGGTTAAAATTAACTCGATCCTTTTCATGAAAGAGTTAAGAGGGAAACTCAAGCTTGAGTGGAGTTAAAGCGAGTTAAAACAGCTAATTTTAACTCTACTCTACTCTACTCTACTCTTTCTTGAAAAGGCCCTTGGAAAATTGAGCTAAAATTTGGAATGCACATGTTTTTGAGCACCCTGAGTTCAAACATTGAAAAATTCGTGGATTTCTCAAAATTAGTATTTCGATTCGGGGGCTAATGAAACATTTATGTCTTTGATTTTGCTGAAAAGTTGAATATGAAGGTTTTCTGGATCGCAGAACACGAATATGGTGTCGGTTTTCCGATTCAGGTTTTTGCTAGCTCAATGCAAGCTTACATCTTAAGCTTACAACTTTAGCTTAAACCGAACTATAACAAATACTAGAAACGAAAACTGGACTTCAGGTTCGTGTTCTACCATCCAGAAGCCCTCTGCATGCAAATATTCAACAAAATTTAAGACAAAAAATTTTCGGTTTCCTTTGGTCCCCCCCTTGCGAATCGCAAAAATCGAATTTTGCGAAATCGGAAACTTTTGCGATATATTTGAACTCAGCATCGAAAGCATGCCCATGCCAAATTTTCGCTCAATTGTTTAAGTTTTAAAAATTTTGAGTGGTGGGGGTATAGAGACAAGACCCAATTAACTACTAATTGTACATTTTACAATGACGACTAGAGATGCAACGGTGCCGGGGCCGGGGTCAGAGCCAGGCCCCAGTGCATCCCTGACCACGGCTTGTGTATTGTTAAATATACTATTAAAACAATTAATTAAGTTCGAAACTATTTGTCTGACTGAATATTTAGGAAGGCACCAGGTTCCCTCCCTATTGCCTGGAGGAGGCTCTCAAATCAGAAAGACCCCTCAATTTCCAAAATTCTCGGCTTATCGTAAGAAATAAGTGCAAAATGCTCTATTGAATGTGAACTTTTTCCCCGACCAAGTTAGTTTCTCAGTCGGCAGCAAAGCTTCTAGCAGGTTACAGATTTAGAGAAATAATTAAATGACATGTTGATTAAATTAGATTAAATTGCGAGGCATTTCTGTAAAAGTAGAGTTTTTTGCTAGCAAAATATTCACTATTGTGGCAACCAAAACTTTCAACTAAAAATGCAACTGCAACTTTTTATACACATTAAATAGTATTCATAACATAAAATAATCGCATTTATTGTGCGGGTCTTTGCGGGCTAAAAATCGTAAATGCGGGCCGCGGGCCGGACCTACGCGGGCCGAAAATTTGAGTGCGGGCTGCGGGGCGGGTGTGGGCCACAAATTTCGGCCCGCGTCCAACTCTGGACAGGGCTTTTTTCTTTTAAGATCTACAATGGCACTGAAAAGCCATACGAAAATCCTTGTGCACCAGTTCACATTGTAACTGGTTCTGCAGTACGTTTTACTAGTTCTGTGAATCGTGAAGAGCTGTCATGAGGAATTTTCAAGAAAGGGTAGAGTGGAGCAGAGTAGAATTAGAATTAAGTCATTTAACACCAGTCAAGCTTAAGTTCTCCTTTTCATTCATGAAAAGGATCAAGTTAATTTTAGCTCCACTCTACCCTTTCTTGAAAAGGCCCATAGTTACGTATTTTCAATAAGTTCCTCCTCCAGTGATCACAGGTCTTAAAACATTAGATCTGAGTTTGGCTTTTGTATACGTTTTTCAACTTGTTGATTTCAAAAAACTTTAAATTTTTGAAATTTCAATTTTTTAACAAAATTTGACCGCGCTGATTATTTTCCGTCTTAAATAAATCTCGGCCGCATAGGCTTGTGGGTTCGCTTGAGGTCGTTGGTTCAACAAGGAAACAGGATCAGTGTAGTCGACTTGGGCAAAATTGAAAATCTTTAAAAATTAAGTTTTTCAGAATTCTAGAATTTTTGAATTTCTGAAATGAGCATGTTGAAAAGACATACCCAAACGAAATTGCAACTCAACCAGGAAAGTTGTGTGACCCATGACCACTCGGGGGTAATCTGGAAAAGACCCATGTAATCGAAACATCTAGGTATAAACTGCAGTATAGCATGAAATTTATTTTCCCAAGCTTAGTAGACATTAAGGAATTAATGTAGAGTAGATATAGAATGTGCTGGTCTTCTCGTAGATGTATGGCAGTGGATTGGCGAAATTATGTAGTTCATACTAAGGAAAGTTTTGTTTTCGTCAATAGTTTTAATTAGGCCATGCAACATCTTTTTCTGGTGAATAGCGAAAGTTTTGCTCTGCTTAGGGTAATAAGTACGGTCACAACCCGTTTGAGCCTCGTCTACCTCCTTGGAGCGCCTTTCGAACAGTGAACTACGGATTCACCCGACTGAAGGTGTTCAATCACACCCACCTGTTTATGGAACAGATTTCCACAGATCAAGTTAGTTTTCTTAGCTTTTTAGTTAGCTATTTTGAATATACAATCATATGTACACATACGCTTTATTGTTTCGTATATTTTGCACAATTCATCTGTGTTTATATTGTGTTTATTGTGTTTAAGTTCCGACTTTGTATTGAATTACAAAAACGAAGAACAAAGTCTACAGTACTATTTACATTTGCATCTGCTTTGCACTCACTTGTTTTTGTTTAATCACATAATAATTTATTACTCAACAGCTTGTCTTTAATTGGCGGCAAATTTTAAATTTAATTTAATTTAATTTAATTTTTTAAGGGCGGCGAAGTAGTAGACATCATGTGGCTGATAAAGGACTCTCATGGGCCATACAATAAGTCACAGTGTAAAGATGATGGTACCTATGTACCCTATGATTTGAAAAAACCGGATTCGGTTGAAACCTGCTCAAATTGCGACAGTTTGTAACTGTGAACTTAGAACATGTACAAAGTATTGCTGTATTAGTAGATTAAATTTGTTTCTGCTGTTAATACATATGATTGCAAAAAGAATTGACGAATGACAGTTGGGTCAGTATAAACTTGGTTACTAAAATCGATATGGAACCTAGGTTGCATATGTTTAAACACAACATACTTGTAACACACAATATGCCAACTATTGAATCCAATTTCACAGTTTAATTCAACTCTAATCAAATCCCATTCAGTTTTACTTAAATCCCGTTCGATTTCAAGCTACAAAGAGCATCAGACAAAATTTAGTGTCTATCTTTCGCTGCATCGTTTGGTCAAATGAGCATCACTTAACCAAAGAATCGGCCTCGCCGTCGCCCGCCAAATCGACCACGTCGATTTCCAGTTGGAGCATAAACTGGGACTCGTTGAATTTGGCAGGAAAGTCGTCTACGGCCGCTCACACGTCGACAAACGCGGACCAGTCGGTATCCTGCAAAATTGCAAAAATTTGCTGTACGTATATGAGCTGTCAAATATACGACGCTGTGCAGTAATAGAACTTGTGGTAAATCCTAACAGCCTCAATATAATGTACTATTGACAAAGAGCAAGAGGACAGAATGATAAGATACCATGCAAAGCAGAACTATGCTCTGTTCGCTAACGGCTGACCTCCCCCCCCATCTCCGCAAATTAGATCCATCACTTCAAAGAAATTCGCACGCTATGCTCGTGTTCTTAAGCTTGAAGCAGACTTTTACGAAGGATTATATGGTACATTGAAAGGAAACGTGTCATACATTTCCTATTATACACCCTCAACTTTACCGATAATTCTTCGTCCATCAGTGGTGGGTTTTGGGGATGTTGGCTTCGGAGAAGTAACTTTTGGAGTTGTTGGCTTTGGTGAAGTGACCTTTGGAGTTGTTGGCTTGGGACTGGATGGTTTAGGAGTAGTCGGTTTCGGGCTAGATGGTTTAGGGCTAGTCGGTTTTGGACTTGATGGCTTCGGGCTGGTTGGTTTCGGGCTAGACGGTTTAGGGCTAGACGGTTTAGGGCTTGAGGGCTTCGGACTTGTTGGTTTTGGACTGGATGGTTTTGGACTGGACGGTTTGGGACTTGAGGGTTGCTGACTGGAACCACCACTAGAACCGTTGGGAGTGGACGGGGCGGGAGAAGTGGCTGCAGCGGAACTGGATTGTTCCCAAGACTGTGCCACAAGATAGGCGCCTAAATGTGTACAAATACAAGCAGAATTACACCCCTCAGTTACGTTTGCATGAAGCTGGAAATTCAATATGTTAATATTTTCCACTGTATTAAAGACTTTTTAAAAGTTCTAACTTCAGTGTGTTCAGCCGATAAACCTGGTCCAATTACCTTTGACCGATTACGCACAAGATGAAATGAATTTATTTCCGTTATTGTTAACGGATTATTTCCAAAAACAACCTCAAGATTTTAATAATGGCTTTTAATAATAATTTTAATAATTTAATAATTTTAATTTTAATAATAACTTTAATAAAAATAATAATAATTTAATAAATTTTAATAATTTTAATAATACTTGAGTTCCAAGATAACGAAATAGGATCAGAATGGATAAAAGAAAAGTGTTTCATTTCTCGTAAGGGTACACATAACCAGAACCACTATCACTTCACATCTTAATTTGCATGCCCGGTTGTCACCTGACCACTGAAACTGGAGTGAACTATAATAATTATTCGCTGACTTTTTCTATTAATTGCCTATGTTTACTTTAACGCTCAACAAGCTAGTCACCAAAGCGAGTGTTTTCGTACGTTAATTGTGCAATATTTCAGTAAATTGCAAGAACTTTCCTGAGCTTACAGCCGTGCTGTAGCTGCACATATTGTCAGGAGTTAAGAAGGAAAAAGAATTCAGGTTAATTGTTCAACATCAAAAACAGTGCTCAAAGAGAAGTTGCTCTTTAGAAAGGTTTCAATTAAAGCAGTATTCATTAGCGTCAACTTTCGCTGTAAGTTTTCAACCTATATTTTGCTACTGCAGTTTTTTGGATGGAAACCTATTCCAAACTTAATATTGTAAAACGGCGCACTGTACAAAGATACCGTTTTGAGTTTCACACTTGCACTGTATTTTTACACTGTATTGAACACTAATACCTCGTATTTAACTATGAAAGAAGGCTTTAGTTCATTATTTGCAAACACCAAACTTGCCAATATGTTTTTTGGGATCGGGGAGTTAAATTTAGCTAAAAACGCTCATATATATAAATTTGGTACTTACAGCAAACTGCAAGCACGAAGAAGCACTTCATGGTGATCGTTGCACGGATTGTTTAACCAAATAAAATCCCAGAAATAATGATGGATGGAGCATATCAGTCCCTTTTATATGGCGAATCTGGATTTCTAAGATTTAAACAGCCTGCCTACGCTAATTTCAATGATATCCGCCAATATGATATTTCTTTCTAGCGAATCGGCTAACAAAGAATTATAATGTCAAAAATTCTGTAACCTTATTCAGATTACGTCATGTGAATTTTTGATCTTCTGGAATGTCAAAAAGCTAGATTTTGTGCTAGAGCTACAGCCTTCGACGGTAAATTAGTTCATATCTATCAACCTTTACATCATACCGTTGTTTGGACAAAGAGTTGGCTAAAAGACAAGGATAAAAATGTGAACACTTAGAATTTGTTTTCATTTCATGTGGAGGGTCCAACCCCGATTATTCAGTTCAGACAGGGAAAAAACAGAAAAGACATCGGTGCTTAGCAAAATTAATTAGAATCAGGTGGAAAAACCGACTTCAGTTGAATAAAAGTGGCTCGTGTCGTAGTCAAAGGGAATATTTTCATTCTTTCGTCTTCATTTTTCATTTTTCTATTCCAGTTTGGATATATTCTTTCACCCATCCTGACTAATTTGTGCACTCCTAGTCAGTACAAGCAAGCAAAATTATGATATTTCAAACAAATACAAAAAGTGGACACTTCTGGGCTATCTTACGGCAGAGCACAACGTGTTGGTATAATTTGTACCATTCTCAACAATATATGTGAAATTTATAGATTACAAATAAATCTGTTTTGCTGAATCATGGATTTCTCAATATCTACACTACAAATTTGCTTCGGCTCTGGCATGACACAAACTCGACCACTTGCGGAATCAGGATTTCTGGGACAAAGCAATCTCTAACTGCGAGAAAAAGTAAATTTTAATTAGGAAATTAGGAAATTTTATTTCAGAATGTGTTCTGTAAGTAATCTTTACCGACCACCGAATGTTTCAACCGTCTGCGAATTTCCGATCCGATCCAAACTATTTGTAAAATACGGTCCGAAGATTTGTCTCTAAAAATCCAAAGGCTTGATAGCTCTTAAGGTGCTGGTATCGTTTTGTGTAAATTTGACCCTATAGGCTTTAGTACTTTATGAAAGTGGATGAAATTTTCCAAATATACTATTTCGGTGCTCTTTAACATTCTGGGACCAGTCCCGCATTTTTAGGTGCAAAGATAAGAAATTTTTGGTTTTTGCCATTGTTCTCTCAGCACATAGTCGAGACACCAGATTGGTTGGCATGGCTGGAAAGAGGGCACAAAAATGAACATTTTTGCTTTTACAACTTTTGAGGTATCTCTTGTGGTTAGGTCAGTATAAGCAAAAAACTATTTTTGGGGTCCAAAAATGGCCGTTTTCGAGAAAATCAGTTTTTTCAAAATTACTACCAAATCGTACGGACAATTTTGGTTTATTTATACTCGATCGATACACAGTCTCATTGCGCATTTTATCAATACCTATTCGCTGGAGTTCGTTCATTTAAGCTAGAGAATTCGCCGAAAAACCATTTTGGCAAAACTGCGATTATTTTGTTTCGAACATCGATTTCTCAAAAACTACCCAATGGATTCGCGTGATTTTTGGCAGGATGAGAATTCGCGCTATTGCGGAGGGACATTTTTCTTGGTTTGAGCTAAAACATCTCCAGTTGCGAAAAAACTGAATACAAAGTTGCGAAATTTCGTGTCACCGCACATTTAATAGATTTTCTTGACCGTTAAGACCTGCTGAGCCAAATCCAAAAAAATGTCCCTCGGCCCACATGTCCTTTATAGGTCAGCACAAGAAAAACTTTTGGCTGATTCCACAGTTTTGAGAAATCGATGTTCAAAAATTTTTGGTCTATATTCAGCCTGTCACATGTCAGTATGTCAGAAAATTTTCGCTATTTTTTGCGGATTTTTACTAGTTTCGTATTCTCATGAGAATCTACAGATTATAAGCTTTAAAATGATGTATAAAGCTCTTTCCAACTCACAAAAGTGCGAAAGTTATGGCGTTTCAAAAAATACCCACAAAAGCACTGCACAAAACGATACCAGCACCTTAAGGTCGAGTTTTACACTGTTATAGTTAAGCATATTTTTGTACAAATTTCACTAAAATTGCTTCATTTCATTCGTGGAAACTAAAGCACGGCGAGTTTAAGAAAAAGTAAAGTTTCTTAGAAGAGAAAGTAAAACAGTAACTCTTTCTAAACGGATAATTCAATAAAGTACATATCTGCTAAATATTAAAAAGTTAAGAACTTACAACTACAGTTGGTAAAGCATTACTATTTTTACTGAAGATGTTATTGAACTCACTGAAACTGAAACAGACAGTATTTCGGATCACCGACTCGGAACTGAAATTAGGTGTAGCAGAAACACTAAACCAAAGAGCTACATAAATACAAAGCTTATTAATGCACAATTAGTTAATGCAGTTAATTACAGTTGGCTGTTGGCCGCCCGATCTGTGCAAATCAAAACCATCATCGCTTTTGACGTGCTATTATTGACTTACATGACAGTAAGTTGGATAAAAAAAACTACGGTTTCATGGACAATTTTGTTTCTCAAAATAAATTTACGTGATTAAAATGTTAGTAAGATTTTGGGAAAGTCTCAGCCGTCTAGTGTTGATTGAAGAATTAAATCTTGTTTAGTTGAACACTGTTTGATTGGATTTGCTTTATCCCGACTCAACAATATCGCAGATATTGGGGGAGGACCTTTTCAGAAAATGGCAGATAAGAGTTAAAGTTAACTCGATCCTTTTCATAAAAGAGCTAAAAGAGGAAAACTCAAGCTTGAGTGGAGTTGAAAACGAGTTAAAACGGTTATTTCTAACTCTAACTCTATTCTACTCTACTCTTTCCTGAAAATGCCCTTAGCATTCAAGACAAATATAAAGTACTCGATGTCCATGGATTTAGCTGAATGGTAGCGTGCTGGACTTGCAATCCGTCAACTTCCAGGTTCGATCCCCGCCCTGGCCACTTTTCGTCAACTATTTCAATCCTGATTTCAACCTTTTCCACTGGAAATCCACAGACTTTAGGGAAAATCTGATATTTTCTTGTGGGCAAGGTACAAGCCCTACCACCGTCAGGGGCAACGGGCATGCTAAAATTGCCGGAAAATAGGTTTTTGCACTTATGTTTTAAAACAAATTTTGTTCAATTGTCATAAAAATTGCCCAGCATAAACTTAGAAGTTTTCCGAAAAATGTTTTGTTCAAGATTTATTAAAAAATTGCTGAATGCAATACAATTACAATTAACATTAATTTTAAGAAAACTACGATGCTCATGCCCCGTCGAAGACTTGGATTCAAAACAGAAGCCCCCTCAAAATGTTTTTGGGACAAACTCCAGAGGACCCAAACCGACCCTATGTTAACGCATGTTTACAGGTGTTCATTTTCTGCCTGTTTGACTCCAGTTCACCACAAAATTTGATTTGTCTTCGAGTTTACAGACGATTAGGAGAAAACATAGTTTCGTTGCGGAGGAAACAACAGAACTAGCATACTGTAGCTAACATTTCGCCGGTTAAGCTGACTCACAAGCCTCATAGTTCACATATAGCAAAAACGTTGGGTCTTTCCCATTATCCCCCCATAGCTTCGTAGAAGTACTGAAGATGCACACTTTGGCGGATTGAGTTGAAATTTGGTAGGGGTAGGTTTTCGGACCTGCTGATTTCAAAAATGCAAAAATTTCAAAATTTTAGAAAATTTTTAAAATTTTAAAATTTTAGTTTGGTAAGGGGAACCGAAAGATTTTTTGTCTTCGATTTTGCTGAAAAGATGTATAAAGGGGTTTTCGGGATCATAGAAAAGGAATCCGAAATCCGTTTTTCCATCCAGATTTTTGTTAGCTCAATATAAGCTAAAGTTCTAAGCTTAAGATGTAAGCTTAGCCTGAGCTAACGAAAAGCTGGATCGAAAAACGGATTTCAGATTCGTGTTCTACGTCCCTGAAAACCCCTATATACATCTTTTCAGCAAAATCGAAGACAAAAAAATTTTTCGGTTCCCCTAGGTCCCCCCTTACCAAACTAAAATTTTAAAATTTTCAAAAATTTTTTTAAAAATTTTAAAATTTTTGCATTTTTATAGCGGTCCGAAAACCTACCCCTGCCAAATTTCAACTCAATCCGCCAAAGTGTGCATCTTCAGTACTTCTACGAAGCTATGGGGGGATAATGGGAAAGACCCAAAACGTTGACATTAATTAAAGGAAGTTGGGATTAACTCAAACTGCAGACAATGTCGATTTTCTTTGAAACGATTGAAAATCTTAGTGCCTAGACTGCCAATAATATAGAATTACTAGGATTGCGCCATAGGTATGAGCTAATTGAAGCAATACCTGACTTATAAGGTTTGCAAGGCTCCGTGGTAATTTTATAGCTGTAAAATTGTAACTCCTTTTAAGCTCCAACAACCAGCCAAAATGTGCAGACATTTGGATCTTCAATCGAGGTTCAGATTCAACTTATGTGCTTTCTCGTCACACACCTATGGTGTAAAGGTGGCATTCCTGCATGCAGAACGAAAGGTCGCCGGTTCAAACCACGGCAAAGCCAAACTGTCGCAAAAATTTGAAGATCAAGTTTGTGGAAATACAACAACTCGAAGTTAATTTAGGCATATTCATGACCTCTTTGATGGAGATGAGTTAGAAATTTTGGTCTTTCCATCAAGTTATATCGTCCCTCCATTAAACGAGGAAATTCTACACTACATTTTGCAATAAAATGAAGAGTCTTTTAGTGCATTGTTCAAAATCTTAAGGGGGAACAAAATGACCTTTAACCTTTTCCTTTTAACTCACACTTTCGTTTTCTTCCTTCAAATCAATATTCCTCTAACCTCTAAACTTTGCCTTCATGTTAAGGAAATTAAAAATTTATTCAGTACGCAGGGGGCATGGAATGTAAACCTAAAATTTTCAGTAGTAGCTAAGGTTTCACAAATTCAAATATTTGGAATGCCTTAGTATTAGCCAATTGCTAACATTTCAAATTACTAGAAACTTAGCACTTATAGTTTGTGTATTTTTTGGTTGAATAAATCGCCTAATAACCATTACTTATCGGCTGATACAAGTGATAATTTTGCCTCAAAGAACTCAGCAAAGATATTGTCAAAACTGTTTTGACATAAACCAAACGTTTCACTGATTTAAAATTACTCCAATTAGATCTTATCTACAATCCCCCTGTCCCCCCCCAATTTTTTTGGGGGTTCAGGGGGGGTTGACAAACTTTGCTGGAAAGAAGAGAGCAGAAACAGGTGCACTCTCGTCTGAGTAGAGTCTACGTTTAAAATGTGGGTCAAAGTTCAAATGACGTCTACAACTGTTCCTCTGCGTATTATCATGAGTATATGAGGACCTTATATGATGCAAATAATATAAACTATATACCTATGTTGATCTTAAGACGCATCATTTATATGTTTAATGAGTGTCTTATATTGAGGGGTGAGTTAGGTATAGACTAGTGTTTTGAGGTATAAGATGGCCGAAGTCCAGTAGTATCCTCATTTGAAATGATGTTTGTAACAGTTGTCGTGTCTCTTTTTCTGACTCTTTCAGGGGGCTCTGAAGGTTTTGCAAATGTCTTAAGGTTAAGATTTGGGCGCCAAAATTAATTGGCCCCTGCCTCGCGCTGTGTTGATGTTGTTTACATTTTCCAAACTTTTATTTTCACTTTCTAGACTATTTTATTGGCGTCATTATTATTTTTATTATACTGCTGGGTGTGTCTATTGTAGAACGTTTCTATTTCGGTCGTATAGTTTGCTTCATACGTTGTTTTAGTAGTTTTATTCTGACCAAACATGGTTAATCGCAATTCAATTTCTGTAGTTTATATCGTAGTTCGTGCTAGAATTATTTATAATTAATTTATTCTATTCACCATTTTGTCTTTTTTGCCAGCTCTCGTTTACTTAATTTTCTTGGTTTATTCCTATATAAATTTAATATTTGAACTATTTTGTAGAATGTAAGGTTGAAACCAAAAAGCAAATGTAAAAATATATAAAAAATAAGAATGTTGCTAAATTATTTCAACCCATCTGAAACCTTGGAAGTATATGCTAGCAAAGTAAATGTCTTGATAACAAGGGGGAGGTAAGCAAAGGGTCATCAATTTTTAATGTTGGTTTTCAGTTTTTTCCATGTTTTCGTAGATATTAGAGTTGATGTTTTGGTGCCATCTTGTCTCAAAAGTGTCACACTTCGTCCACTTTTATGCTAACTTTTTTCCAGTCCCCAGAAAAGCATCTGGTCATCTCTTTTTAGGTTATTCTGCATTCGGCGGTTTTTTTACAAGTTTTTATCCATTTTCCTGAGATTTTACCAATTTCTGGAACCCAGATTTGATGTAGATTGCAGTCAAAAGTTTTGATTATTTCTATTTTCTAATTTTTAATTTTTGGATTGCAGCTATTTGAAAAAGCTGGACCTTTGAGCTTAATTAGTTGACTGACACTTTTCAAACAAATATGGCGTTTAATTTATATTAATAGGGTTGGGACCAAATTAGTGTATAATAACATTTTGCTTCGCTAGATCACACTGAAATAGACAATTAATGAAAATAGTCTTTAAGAAACAAAATTTTCGAGCTGTTTATTTATTAATTGGTTTCGTAGTTGAGTCCTGAAAGCAGGTATTTTTTTAGAAATTAACACATTCGTCCGTTAAAAAACTGTAGAAACTGTCAAGTTCTACTTTTGACAAATGAATGGTTTTTGATGAAAAAAGCTTGAGTTACATTTTAAAACTCGAGTTTATTCGTCTGCATAAACTCACAGCTATTTTGCGTTTTTGAAACCTTTTTAGTTTGGTCAAAGTTTTCAGGTTTTAAAGTTCTGAAACTATTAAAATGAATGAGTGTGAGCTAAAGTTAGCACTTTACCACAGGTGTAGCAGCAACTTTTTAATTCAACTTAAAACTCAATTTTCTCAAAGCTAACTGGAAAAACTTCATGTACCAATTTATAAGCTTTACTCAGACTTTTGACCCACCACAATCTCAATTTTAAAATTCGTAAAATCACAATCCACTCGGTGTTGACTTTTAATGACAAAATTCATTTCAGTCGCTTTGGCAAACTTTTTCTTGGTAATAATTTTGCATTTTGCAGCAACTTCAGATATGCAACGACCAATATATATGTAAAATTTTATTCGTAAAGTGCTGGTTTGTGATCTTATGGACAAAGTTTCAGGATTTTTTCTGATTGAAGCCAAATCGGAGATAATTCAGAAATAATCCAAATGGAGAATCTTGCCTATCTGAAAGTTTTGATAATTGGATTTTCTGGATCAAAAGCCATACTATAAATTTAATTTTGCATTGATCGACTGAGATCAAGTTATCAAAATGTGGAGCCGAATTTACTTTTTAGATTTCTAGATTAATTGATTTTAGAAGGTTTTAATTCTAGTCGTACGTCTCCAAAAATAGGGGAAACAAACAGGACTCGTTGTTAAACTTGCATGAAAGTTTAGAGTTTACAGAATTAATGATCCTCAAAGTGGGTGGTCTAGACTCGAAGAAGGTGTTGCGCTTTTTCTGACCTTGGTACTTTGATAGGAGGCGAAAAAGAAGCGCAAAGGAGACCCGCCCGCCAAATGAAACTATTACATCAATTTCATGCAAATTTAACGCCCTTTACATCTGCCTGGGTCAGTTAATCAAATCTACAGACAGAGTGTGATAGTGTCAATTTCAAATTCTACTCCACCATTTTTATTACAAACGATTCAAGTCAATTTAAGAATCATTTTAGTGATTAAAATTCTGTTTTCAAATCCTACGCCGAATGGGCTGAAAATGGTTTTTATTTAATGCAGAGGGCAGATGTAAGGACGCATTTATTGCTAACCATTTTGGATAAGATTATTCACAAGAAAAATATTTCTTAATATATATGCGTTCATTTTCGTTTCAAATTATAGCTAACATAATATTTTGACTTATTGAAATATCTGTATATACTTATTAATAAATTTCTGTAGCGACTAGTTTACTATTATTTTAGGAAAATTTTTTTATTTAAAAACAAAACTTAATTTATTAAGACTATAATTTTCATCATTTTCCACACTAGCCTTTTCTAGCTTCATTTCCATTTTCCAAATTTCATTTTAAGCCAACTTCAAACCAGTGCCAGCTTCGTTATGGGTTTATAATTTTCCTCAAAAGTTTCTTCTTCCGTTTCATGATTTTCAGAAAATAGCCTTTCATTTTCTGGAGAAGAATCTAATAACTTCAGATCAACTTTCTGAGCACGAAATTAAACAGTTTACTAAGCTTGACACTGCAGGGGACGGTTTAGTAAAAATCAGTGCCACTGTCACAATATAAAGGTCAAAGTTTTTTGAGTGTTTATTACCATTTTTAATTCAGAATTGTATTTTTACTTACTTATCTGGCCAAGAAAGAATTCTTAGTTGGGGGTAGTTAAGTATTTGCTAGAAATACTGTACCTAACTCCTCTAAACCTGTGCTTGAAAAGGATTGAGTTAATTTTAACCCTATTGGCCCGATAAAAGCTAGCTAGAAAGCTTTAAAATATTGGTAACAAAAAATAGCTTTATTGTGCACGCCGATGCAGTTGTTTCTATCAATCCAGTATTTCGATTGCAAAAAGCTATAATCCATTGACAATTTGTTTGTTCTTGACTATTTAATCCGCTCAGAAACTTTTTAAATCTTGCTGATGTCTTGGGCCTTTCTAATCTCCTCAAATCGTTACTTCATTCTTCAAATTAAATTCTTCTACTGATTGCTATATATATTTCCTATATATACATACAGTGGTTTGTTTCTGCTGATTATACAGGTTTAAAATAAATTAGCAAAATCAGTTAGAAATTATTTTACAAAAATTGTTTGGCGGTTATCACTGTCTCTATTCTTTGCAAGACAACCTGGCTGCAGTTAAAGCTGGCTTGCTGCGTGTGAACGAAATGCACCTGATTAAAATGATAATAAAACTTTTATTATGTAATAGCAGCTTCAACAAGATTTTATCAGTTATTTACATTGAAAATTAGATATTTTGGCATCTAGGATCGTCTAGATTTTAAGAATTAATTTCTTACTTGTTTTGGATTTCTATTAGTAAATATTTTTAGAGATTTAGTCATGACAATGGCGAAATGGTTACGTGATGTTGGTTTTCACATATTTTATCTTCTGTATTTAATTTCATTCTGTAATGGTTTTAACTTTGCCAACTACGATGGTGATCTATTGTCAGTTCCCACTGAAGGTACGTAAAATGCTGATTTTGTACTTAATTACGAATATGACAAAACAAGTATGTACAGTAATGCAAACTAATTAGTTAGTGAGTGTATTAATTAAGAAAGTATGACTTCAGAATTTTGGATCTGCTAAACACAACTATTCAATTCTCATTAAACCAACAGTACAAGTTTATGTACGCTTAGCTAGTATAAGGCTTAGGTGCTGTAATGTTAGTTTTAACTTACCAGGTGTAATTTTTAGCTTTTTGACTTACCAGGGTTAATGGGGGGGGGGGGTGGGTTTGGTGGGGTAACCCCCCCCCCCCCGCCATTTTTCCAAACCACCCCCAAAGATTTTGGGGGCCCCCGCCCTCCCCCCAACTGGGGGGGGGGGAGCATAGGTGTAACGGGGATTTGGGTTGGGGGGGGGCCCCCTCCCCCGGAATTTTGGGGGGCCCCCCTTTTTAGACCCCCCAAACCCCCCCCACGACCCCCCCCCCACACCTCCCCCAAAAATTTCTATTTTTATGCCAAAAATCGCATTTTCAGCCATTGCTAATGCCGAAAAATATGAAATCATTTAGTAATTTTAACATTAAACAGTGTTTTTAAACTCGAAAACTTGATTGCCAACATGTTTCTGAGTCTACAATAAGGTCAATATTGAGTTTAGAAGTCCATAAAACGTTCATTTCTCGCGATAATAAACACGTTAAGCCAAAAATTTGGATTTTTTGACAAATTTTTGCGAAATTTGTCCTACAAATGCCCAATTTTTGGCCAATTTTCGCGCCTGTTGGGGGGGGCGGGGGCCCCCAAAAATTTCTGGGGGGTTTGAAAAAATGGCTGGGGGGGTTACCCCCCCCCCCAAATTAGACCTATGGGGGTAGTTAATTGGCCAAAATTCGGGTATATTTAGGGTTAATTTCGCAAAATTTTTCAAAAATATTCAAATTTTTGGCTTAAAGTGTTCCTTAGTGCGTGAAATACCCGTTTTCAGAAGTTTTATGGGCTTTCTGACTCTATATTGACCTTATTTTGTAGTTAGAAACATGTTGGCAACCAATTTTTCGGGTTTAAAACCTCTTTCTAATGTTAAAACTAGTTAATGGTTGTGTAAAGAAATCAAGTTGGAGACCCAGAGTCAGTGGGACCCAACAAGACTCTTTACGGGGGGTGCTGTGCGCTTGAGGCTGGATACGCAACCTGGACTGGAGATAGTTCCAGGCCGGCCCAAGACAAGCCTCGCCAACGAGATTCGACGTAACGTGACCCTAACTCAAATTGACTGCCAGATTTAAATTTAGAAAAGTTACCTACCGAACTAACTAAAACTAAGCCCTAACTAAATAAAAGACTAGGCCAAGTGGCCGTATATAAAATTTATTGGAACAGTAATTTAGAAGATAGGAACAGAAGAGGGAAATTAAGTAAATAAGTAGAATTTTGAATAAAGACGAATAAATTTAGGCGCCCTCCCTCAATAAATTTCAGGAGTCCCCCACCCAGCCTGTCCCCAGACTGGGAGGCTTCTACTTTTCCTCCCCGAAGTTTGAAGCTCTAGGGGACTCAAAGCATAAAGAGAGACTTACCAATCTCAACCTGGCACTGGAGACTGCAGGAAAGTAGGCTTGAAAAATCCAACTACCTCTAACAGTGAGAAATGTTCCCCTTTTAAAGCCCCAATTTTGGAATATGCAAATTAGATTATGCAAATTAGGTAGAAGTTTCCAGACGAAAAGCGTAGACAAGGAAGTAATGCATAACATGTGAATTTGAGAGAAATTGGAAATGAAAGTATATGCAAATTAGGTAACACTTGAATTTTGTCAGTAGGGCATCCCCGCCCTACTGTACAGTTGGATGTTCTTTAGCATTAGCAATGGCGGAAAATGCGATTTTTGGCATAAAAATAGGAAAAAATTTTTGGGGGAGGTTTGGGGGGGTCTTGGGGGGAGGTTAGGGGGGGGGTTTGGGGGAAGTTTAAAAAGGGGGCCCGCCCCCAAATTTTGGGGGGAGGGCTTCCCCCCAACCCAAATCCCCGTTACACCTCCCCTGGAATTTTGGGGGGGCTCTTTGAAACCCCAAACCCACCGACGACTCCCCCCAGACCTCCCCCAAAAAATTTTTTCTATTTTTATGCCAAAAATAGCATTTTCAGCTGTTATTTGCTAATGCCGAAAAACATGAAATTATTAAGTAATTTTAACATTAGACAGTGTTTTTAAACTCGAAATCTTGATTGCCAACATGTTTCTGAGTCCAGAATAAGGTCAATATTGAGTCTAGAAGTCCATAAAACCGTTATAAACCCCTCCCCCCAAATCGACTTTTTTCGATCCCCCACCCCCTTTTTTGCCAGACCCCCTCCCTACTTTTTTCAAACCCCCACCACCACTTTTTTCGCCAGCCACAGTCAGTTGGGGGGCCGGCCGGGGGGCTTGGGTAATTGGCTGGGGGGGTTACCCCCGCCAACCCCCCCCATTACACCTATGATTTTATCTCTATTTCCTTACGTACTAATATGTCCAGGGAAGCTGTTATGCATGTTCTTAGAGGTAGAATTGGGTATTCATATTTTTAGATAGTCTTAGAAGTATTCAGAAGTTGGAGATCACAGGAGTGAGCCATTTTCAGCGTTTCTTCCTCAGCCATGAACGAAAGGAGTTGATTATTGGAGCCAGGTATATATTCCAACGCGTATATATTATATACTTTTTTCTTTCAATTCTATCACATCACAACCATCTAAAGTCCAGCTCACGTCTTCGTAGTTCGCTACCACCAGCACATCATTCAGACAGCCGGAATAGGCAAGAACGAGGAGAGGCAAGCAGACGTGTGCAGGAGAGGAAATTCTGGGGGGCGGTGAACTGAAAACCAGATTTTTCCGGCTTTTTGCCCAAAAAACCGGAAAAGTCCGGATTCTGGGGGGCGACACCCCCCCCCCCCCCCACAAGCATAGTTTCCTGGGGGGGGGGTGGGGGGTATCCCCCAAACATTTTTGAAAAAAATTAGACCCCCCCCAGATTTTTTTGACTTACCCTCCCCCACCTTGTGGCTACCCCCCCAACAATTTTTGGACCCAAACGTTAGCTAAATTTGGTCGAAAAATGGTCATTTTTTGAAAAATTTTTCTAAAATTTTGACCTAAAACCGCTTTAAAACGGTGCAAAAACGCCTAGAACGTTAAGAACAAGCCTTATTTTGATGAAAAAATGGCTAGATTACAGGAAATTTTGCATTTTTTGGCCATTTTCGAAATTTCTCACGACCTAATTCTGGGGGGGGGGTTGGGGGGGGTATGTACCCCCATCACATTTCGGAGGTCGGCCAAGATTTACCCCCCCCCCCCAGACCCAAAGTTCCAGGGAAACTATGCCCCCAAGCACATGTATGGAGGCAAGCACCACTCGGTAGCATAATTTAAGCACTTGGACACGGCGGCATCAGTGTATATATACGTATAATTCGACATGGCGATGCCATGCCCACGGAAACAGAGCCCATTTGCGCCGTTGACCAGACGGATGCCAGAGGACGCAGGGTGGGGATCGTAGGGCCTGAAATTCTATTAGTTTCGGAGCTTGATTGGAAGAATCTTATATTATATATATACTGCTTGTTTCCTGTTTTATGTATATATATATACCAGAAAAATATTCCGAAGTTTAAAATGTTTGTTTGAGACATTGATTTCTAGTTTTTGCAGCAAGACCTCTAAAAATATTGCTACAGTTTTGTTTGGAAAGTCTAAATAAATGAATAACGGAAACCTTTAATAAAATCAAAAGCTTTGTTAGACAGGTTACTAACTTTGTATGCTCAGGCGGCTTTGGCTGCAAGGCTCGGCGAAGCATTGACCAGGAGCTCCTCTTCCTGCCCGAGTCAGGGGTGGTTTGCGCGTTCATTCAAAAATATGAATTTTGACCAATTATTTATTTGATTTTATATTTGCAGAGACACTATTCTGCGAGTTGAGGCCAACTCGTTGAATGTTTTGGAAGAAGTTAGTTGGCCTCCGTCGCCCAGAAAAGTGGAACTTTGTCGCATGAAGGGACAGAGAAGTGTATGTGGATGACTTTGAATGTTTCGGACGTTCCTAAGATTGTTGTGTTTTTTCTAGCTTTCATGTAAAAATAGAGCGAGTCGGTTTTAGAGCCTCCGTTTTAAGTTTGTGCTAATTTGCCGTTGACTGGGGGAGTGGTTTCTAAAGTCAAATTTTTGGAGGGGGGCCCAAGTTATATAATTATAAATTATATATATATATATATATATATAATGTTTGTTTGCCAATTACGGAGCATGATTGTTTCCTACTGTTTGTTAGGTTGGCATTTGGAGGAGACCCCCGCTTTTTGGAAAGTCTCCACCCTACTGCTTTTGGGGGAAGACCCCATAGGTGCCAAAAGCTAAATTAATTAATTAGTTAACTAAAATCAATTTGATTGGATGACGCTTGGAAGAACGACTGATCTGAGTAGCTACAGGCAATTTCTTTGTTTGCTCAACTTTCTTGAAATATATGTTTTTTAGGAATTTGATAAAATTGTAGCTTTTTTATTTTATTTGTAGGAAGACTGTCACAATTTCATCAGTTTGATCGCAGAGCAGAAAAAGGATCGGCTGTTGATCTGTGGATCGGGCGCCTATTCTCCGATCTGTTCGTGGCGAAATGTAATGCCATTTTGATTCTTTAATGTTGAACTACTTTCATTGATGGAGGGGGCATATTTTTGAAAAAATGTGTGCGAATGTTTATATACGTTTTTTTGCGTAAAAACTGCTAAAATCACTTAAATTGATTAATTTTAAGCGCTTGTTAGGCTAACAGTCAACAATTCGTTAATAATCCGACGAAGTCAGAAAAAGTTTTGAGAATAAGAATTGTAACATTTTGCAATTTTTGGGGTTATGGGGAGGTCGGAATTTATGTGGGTATTTCAGGGGGGGGGACGAATGGGGGGGCGCCCCCCTCCAGCAAAAAATAAGCCACTGTTTTGATGTCCTTTAGATGTCATTAAGTAGCTTTTTCATTTACAGGTGTAGCAGTATATATACGTATAACTTTCATGAAACATTGTTCCTTTTAGATGCCTCTATCTTTTCGTCAATTAAAAACCAGCTCATGCGTTTTGCATTCAGCCAATAGCATTCATTGCTTGGCTTAACAATACGTATATACGTACATTCTTACATGATGTCTAGTTTATTTTCAGTCTCAAGAATTGAAGACCGTTCTGGAGCGAGACTTTTCCGGGGTTGGGTTTGCGCCCTACTCCCAGCATCAGAATGCTACCTATGTGATGACGACGGAGGGAACGCTGTTCACAGGGCTGCTGGCCGATTTCAGTGGCCATGATCCGGCAATCCTTCGGATCTATCCCACCAATGAGATCCTACGAACGGTCAAGCATGATAGTCGATGGCTGATTGGTTAGTGACTGTTTTGGGGAGGATAATATTTGGTGGCAATGAAGTATATGGACTATGGAGTAGGATTTGTATTCGGATTTATTGGGAAGGAATTGGGGTGACTCGAAACAGATTTTTGGTTGTCGCAAATTTGCTGCTTACTGGCATTTTTCGGATTTTGAAAGTGTGAGGGGGATGTGGGGGCAATGCCAAAGGGTTACTACACCGGAATTTTAAAGAAAAATTGGCCTTTTTCTGGTAAAAATGCAATAATTTGCTGCTTTTAAGCTTAAAATGCGCCTATAAGTCCATAAATTAGCTATAAGTAGACTAATGTTTGAAACTTTGCCCTCGAAAACTTAATTTTTCGACACTTTTGGGGCAACAGTTAAAAAGTCCGTGGATGAATGCCGAAAAGTGGAGCCCCCGCCACTAAAAGAGGGCAGGCTTAGCAAGCTGGGTTGTTCCATCAGGGGAACTGACATACATACATACATATGTATGACAACAGTTTGCTGGCTTGGGGGCATATTTTTGAAAAACTTTTCCGTATTTTTTTCGTTTTTTGTGCAAATCGCTAAAAATTACTAAGTTTATGAGTTTTTGAAGCTAAACTGCTAGAAACTTTTTCGAAAATTTGGGGTAAAAATGGTAAAATTTGGCAGTTTTTGGGTTGTGTCGAGATGGCCGAGTGGTCAAAGGCGCTGGTAAGAACCTCCGATCTTACGGTCGGTGGTTCGATCCTCGGAGGCCACAAAGCTATCCCGACTCTAGCCAACCCAGCTATCCATCCTTAACTGGTCGGTAAATGGGTACCACAACGGTGGGAAGGTAACAGGAGTCTGTGTAGAAGGGCCGGCCCCCCTTCCACGGATGCAGTCATCAGTTGAGGTGACACTCCTGGCTCTACGGCTGAGAATCCGGGGATGAGCACCGGCACCCCCTGTCCTGTAGCAGGACGGAGCTATCTCCTGGGGTAAATCTTTACCTTTGGCTTTTAACCTTTTTTGTGGGTGGTTATAAGGGGAGGTAGGAGTTTATGGGGGGCTTTTCATGGGGCGGATGTCGCCTAATAGAATGGCGCCCCCACCCCCCCCCCCTCCCAGTAAAAATAAGTAAGCCAATAGATACGTTGATTGTCAGTGTGAACTTTGCCCTTTCATCTTTTGTGTGCCAGTTTTTTGGTGTGGGGAAATTCAACTATTATAGTTTATAGTCCTCGTGTATTCATATTTTTTTCGGGGACCCCTTTTACAATTGTTGGTACCTAATTGCATGTGGTGATATATCTTTTTAGATCCGAACTTTGTGGCATCCTATGAGGTTGGAAACTTTGTCTACTTTTTCTTCCGCGAACCTGCCCTGGAAGTGGCCCAGTGCTCTGAGGTTAGTCATGATCTAACTTTTACGTAGTAGTTTTAGTGAAAGCCGATAGAAATTAACCTGCGGAGAGCCATAACATAAGTATGAACTAACAGTATTAGGCAACAGACACAGAGTAACTTAAATGTGTCGAA
The DNA here is from genome assembly GCA_030248195.1 of Trissonchulus latispiculum. Lineage (NCBI taxonomy): Eukaryota > Metazoa > Nematoda > Enoplea > Enoplida > Ironidae > Trissonchulus > Trissonchulus latispiculum. The sequence goes on along the minus strand of JASAND010027261.1, from coordinate 4,114 downwards.
ACACTCGTAAAGAGTTGTCACAATTCGGGTCTGGGTAAAACCCGGCTCCGGCCCCGGCCCCGGCGCACATGGGTAAAACCCGGCCCCGGCCCCAGTCCGGCGCACACAGAGTTTAATAAGTGGGTAAAACTCGGCGCACTAGCCCGGCGCACTTATAGTGTGAATTCTTATGCAGTATAACAGAGGTGTATGTGCCATTACGCATATGTGTAAAGATTTAAGGCGTAGTTTATGAGTTGAGCATTATAATTATACTTTAAAGAGTGTTACGCAACCTTTTCTAGCCATTTTGTATTAATTCATGGTTGGTACTTAGGAAAATAAATAATTTTGAAATATATGAAGTATATTTTGTAAGAACCGATTAAAAACCTTCAAATTATCCAATATTATTAATTCCTAAGACATTCCGAAAGTTTAAAAAATTTAAGTTTCACGTTTTCCTAGGGGGACATCAAGGAGAACTGGAAATTTTTGGTTGTATATGTCTTATTCCCCCTCATATATACTCTACAAGGTAATAATTTTTGAATGTTAAAATTTAAATTTATATATAGTCATTTTCTTTATTTGGTGTAACCAATGTCAGCCAAATTTCGTGAATGCTTTTTAAATTACGTATTGTTTCTAAATATTGTTTCAAATTGTTTTAAAAGTTTGTGGTGTATGGTAAAAATTAATTCAAAACTTGCTGTGCATTTATTTCATTAAATGCAAATGTTTCATTAAACGCAATGTATAAGAAAAATATGTAATTACGTGACTTAACTGTGAAAAAATCATAATGAAAACAAAACAATGCGTATATATATACTTTTCCATTGTTACAACTTACAACGGATTATTTATACTGTTTGCATTATATATAGTAAGTTATACGCAAGTACAATGTATTCTGTATTTGCAAGCACAATACACACGTATATGCACGTGTTTAATCGCGCCGGGTTTTCTAAACATTGGGGCCGGGTTTTAGCCACCTAAAACAAATGCATGCGCCGGGGCCGGGGCCGTGTTTTACCCAGGTGCGCCGGGGCCGGGACCGGAGCCGGGGCCGGGTTTTACCCACACCCCACAATTCGACAGGCTTAACCTCTACTTAGTTTCAAACGTTTACTGATTTCTACCCATTTTATTCTAATTTTAGACCGTTTATTCCCGTGTGGCCCGGCTCTGCAAGAATGATATCGGCGGTGAGGTGATCCTGCGAGACTATTGGACGACATTTCGAAAAGTTCGCATCAACTGTAGTCTGCCTGGCGCCTATCCCTTCAGCTTTGATAATCTCCAATCTATGTCCTACCTACCCACAACGCAACAGTTTGTGGGCGTTTTCACGACCGCAGAGTAAGTATCGGTCTGTCTGTTTTTGAAAAACAGGTGTTTGTCGTCGTCGACCATTTTTTTACTTTTAAAATTTCCCCCCGCGAGAATTTACGAATTAACGCCAATGTACTGTTTTTGGGCAAAAATGCAAAAAATTTTCAGTTCTGGGCTCCGCTTTGATCGCGAGATTGGCTGCTGGGAACTTCCTCTAAATTTATCGAAATGTCACTCGCTATCTTAGCTTCGTGAAGTTCGCATAGCTTTCGCATTCATTACAGTTTTTATCCAGTTTTTTTGTATATTGTAGAAATGGTATCGGAGGTTCTGCCGTGTGTATCTATGACTTGACCGGACTTGAGGAAGCATTCACCGACAAAGATTCATATAACGGTTATGCTGGTCAGAAGTTTAATGTACGTGGACAATTAAATTTGATTTCTTTGAGATTTTAATACGATCGGTACTACAGTAGGTTACGTACAAACGTTATAACTCTGTACGTATGTCAGCGGTAGATTGTTAACTTCGAATTTGTGGAAGTCGAAAACTGTTGCAGTATTTCAACGTATCATGGTAATCCAGAATTTTGGTATTTGTTGGGGCTACTTCAATCAACTTTCAAATTTTAAAAAACTGACTTTAACTACGTTAAAGTAGATGCCTAAGCGGTCCCAAAACTCAAAACAAAAAATTTTCTATCAAGTACTTAGAGAGCACTGAGCAGTAGCTAGTCAAAGTTGTAAAAGCGGCAAAGATCAAAGGAGTTTGAACGAAAAAGGATAATAAAAAATTCAAACCTTAACCAATTTTCTTCATTCTTGTGTCATTCTAATTTTTCTAAGAGTGTGCGTGCACATTTGGTGGAGGTAGGTTTTCGGACCTGCTGATTTCGAATATGCAAAAATTTTAAAATTTTAAAAAATTTTGAAAACTTTAAAATTTTGGTTTGGTAAGGGGAACCGAAAAATTTTTGAAAAAAATTTGCTTACAGGGATTTTCTGGGGCGCTGATCACAAATCTGAAATTTGTTTTTTTGATTCAGCTTTTCGTTAGCTTAATATAAGCTAAAGGTTTAAGCTTAAGATGCAATATTTTCCTGAGCTAATGAAAAGCTGAATCGAAAAACCGATTTCAGATTCGTGATCAGCACCCCAGAAAACTCGTGTAAGCAAGTTTCCAGCAAATTTTTTTCAGAAAATTTTTCGGTTCCCCTTGGTCCCCCCCTTACCAAACTAAAATTTTAAACATTCCACCAAATTTCAACTCAATCAGTGAAATTGTGCTTCTTCGGTACTTCTCCGGAGCTGCGGGGGGGGATAATGGGAAAGAGCCTTTAAATCTACCCAAAATGTGAATGTTCAACAATGCCTGAAAATTGGTTCTAATTCGAAGTTGCTGCTGCAAGCAAACTTTCGCCTTCTCTCCCCCATCGAAAAAAAGATGTCAGATAAGAATTGTATGTTGAAGCGTGGAAAAGATGCATGAAACCCGATTTATTGATGCAGCAGGCCCACAATGCCTATTTATATGTTAGACAGATCCTAAGTTGGTTTGTCCGTTGTCTGTTAACCTAATGTGTCGAGTAGTCGCGCTGACGAACTATGTAAGTGAGTCGAAAAGCCCTTGCCGCCAAATCATACCTAGCAGGAGCTTATACGAAGGCAGGCATTGCTGCTCGGCAGACACATAGCACACTTGTGGCAGCGGCATTATTTTTGCATTTATTTATTTATGCTAGTTTATTTGGCGTGTCCAGGGTTCTTGTCAGTTCGACATTCGTTTTGTTCCAATTTGCTGGTAAAACTGAGGAACGTATCATCAGATGGGGAAAGTTGTACTAAAATTTGGTAAAGAATTTTTGAACTTTAATTTGCACAATTTTAATACTGTTATTGGGGGGGAGGCAGTTTTTTGGAATGCAATGGTTGGCGCAAAGTGAGTCCTAACCCGGTCCTAACTTTTGATCTCTTCGACCAATGGCTTCAAATTTTGTGTGGATGCATTATAGAGGCTGATGAATTGAAAAATTTTAAAAAACTTTAAAAATTTTAAGGTTTTTAGTTGGTAAAGAATGACCAAGGGGATTGAAAAAAGATTTATCCATGATTTTGCTGAAGACTTTCGTAGAGGTGCTTTCTGGGGTACTGAGCACGAATCTGAAGTCCGTTTTTCAATTCAGCTTTTCGTTAGTTCAGGATAAGCTTACATCTTAAGGTTAACCCTTTAGCTTATATATATTGAGCAAACAAAACACTGAATCGAAAAATGGATTTCAGATTCGTGCTCAGCGCCTCAGAAAACACCTGTACTCAAGTTTTCGGCAAAATCGTGGACAGAAATTTTTTCGATTCCCTAATGGTCCTTCCTTACCTGTGTTTTTTTTCGTCGAAACTTTTTGCGAACTTTTACGCAGTCCTCCAAAATTTTTTGCGGAATTTCGCAAAAAATTGCGAAATTCTTATTTTTTAGTTTTTTAAAGATAACTAATGAATTTTAGTAATTTGGGTGTATTTAAACACATTTTTAACATTTAAGGCATAGTATTAACCAAGAAATAACTATTTTTCTAAAGCCGAAGCATGTGTATATAAGTATAAATAAATATGTATACATAAAAATTAATAGTGAAGAGACATGCGGGGGTCTGGGGGCGAAGCCCCCAGAAGCTGAGAAAATTTTGTAAACCAGAGGAAAATCCTTAATGGAAATTTTCAAAAGTTTAGTTTCGGCAGGCAGTAATCTTAAAATGCAAACTGCTAAAAGGCTAAAATTTTTAAAAAAATATGCT
>JASAND010027260.1:0-11935 GCA_030248195.1 Trissonchulus latispiculum | reverse complement strand
GAAAAATTTAGAGTCAGCTTTGGGAGAAATGCACAACAAAAATAAAGCTATATTCGAGCAAAATCAGTTGTTACTTCAGGAAAATTATGTTAAAAATGGCATTGGAAACGAAATAATTGGATCAGTCAAAGTATCCTTTCCCGCGAGTGAAACTGGTCTGTCAAAAATTCATAAATTAAAAGCAGCTCTACCAAAATTTAAGGAAGATTCTGCTTCCGCTGTTAGCGCTAAGAGTACACAAATATTGGAAAATATTTTGCATTTTCGTCATACCACGCCACGCATAAGTTTTATATATAGAGCTCGCAACCTATTTATTCAATTTCTACTATGCTTTAGCATATTTTTGATATGGTTGGCTGGACCGAAGGTGATCATAGAATCTTGCGCTACTAGTAGGTTGGTATTTCATCCGACTGATGTGAAATTACTTGCAAAACTACAAGGTTCAAATAAAATTGCCGCGAATGATGGAAATAATTATTTGCGTTGTGACATTCGATTTATGCGTACCTTAATTCATTATCGCAGGAGACCTTGGCGCTGCAAACAGTAGGAATTTATAATGACCTGATACTTCCCAATTTTTGGAAAACTACGAATGGAAAATTGAGTTGAAATGATGTTTTGGCACAAATTTTAAGTAGAATTTGAAGATTTATATATACAGAGTTGTTGTGGTATTGTTACAAATGGTGAAGCTCTGTTTTGCATTTCGTCGTTCGAACAGAAGCATGACTTCTGATTTCGAATTAAGAAGTACAGTACCCAAGATTTTGAGGATGTGGTAGATTATGAAAGGTAACTTTTCGTCTAAATCTTAAGGTTCTTGGCGGAAATCTGCAGGTTCCGTGAAAACTTAAAACTTGGTCAATCGAAACAGCAGTCTAAAATTTAGTGTTTTGCAAGAAGAGTTTGTAGTAAATCTCGTGGAAATTTTCAAAAAAAGCTAAGCTTTGGTTAAAGATAATAGGCTCAGTTACCTGGAATTTTGCATAAAAGTGTCATGGCTAATTTGAATTTCTCTAAGTCGTATGTGTAAAATAGCGAAAGAGCAATCGAGTTTAGTTGTCAAAGTATGCTTGCTAGCATCTGGGTTTGCACACCTGGTTCTCCGACCAAGGCTGCACGGGAAACCACTGTAAGTTACTGAAGTAATATATACCGAGTTTTAGAAATAACCTAAGCGGTTTCTATAGTTGTGGTTGGAACCGTGTCATGTACCTTGAATTGCTGTGCTTAACATTTAAAGGAAATGTAATTGAATTTTATATTTTGCTATGAATAAGATAGATGGGTTACGGAATTCTTAATGGAAAAGCTATAAAGTGTGCTGAACGTGCAGAAAAGTATTTTTATCTAGAATAAAATCTTAGCAGTAAAAACTTTGCTTTTATAATCATACTGAATTCGTGGTTTGTGAAATATCAGCGTTATGGAAATTAGTTTTTATGAAGTACAGTTTGCCTAGTTGTTATGTCAATTCAATTGTGTGCCGTGCTTTGTAATTTGTATTAGATCATAAAGTAATTGAAGCCGATGCAATAATAGAGGGCTGTTTATTTATTGTAATGTGTAGGTCATAACTCATAATGGCTTTTGAATTAAGAAAGAAATGGGCATACAGCATTCAAAATGTGAAAAACACTGCCCCACAGTATAAAGCATAAAAAATTTCGAAAGTTGAACTTAAACGAAAAAAATAGAAGGTATATACAAACTTTTGGCAGATTCTATAATTTCAGAAAGAAAGGGAGTCGGATAGTCTAAAATCGTATTTTAAGGTAATTTTTAAAGACAAACACTAATGTTAAGACGAGAAGTAAACTTTGTTTTAAAATGCGACCTACACAAAGTAACTGATATTGACTTAAAAGTTTGCCTCGTAGATACGTATGCTAGGAACAGCACTGCAAAATAATTCTCGTAAGTGTAGGAGTACCACTTAGCATTAGGCTGATATATGCATACGCTAGTTTTTCAGGGGCTCGGGGAACGTTTGTCATTTAGTCCGTATACATATTGCAAAAACGTCACGTATAGTTAACAAAGAGTTAATCGCATACACGTACATGACACAAATTGCTGATGAAAGGAAACCCGAAGTTACTCTAGGTGGCAGTTGTAGAATTGTTGCCTTGAAGTCTAATGTCGAGAAATTTTAATGAAGTTTTCATAGCTAAACTAAAACTGACGAACTCGTATACGTATACACATGTTACGTGCGGACTCACACACTATGCAGGCAAAAAGCCTATATGCCAGACAATAAGAAACGCATATACATTATGTACAACCTATGCATACGTGAGAAGATGACTTAGTTTAAACATTAAAGTTAATATATATAAACTTTCAAACTTTAAACTTTCGATGTAAAAAGAACGAATTGCTAATTACTTCCTGGGAACTCAGTTTGGGTGCGGTATATACGTACGTACTTATATGCTTTGCATTGTATCGCCTATTGTGGATGTATTGGCATTGTATTGCTCATAAATTGCTGGTTCGAAACAGGGGTTTCGTCCTTTGGAGGGGTGAGTGATGTCACAAACGTAAAACGAAGCAATTACACATTTATACGTCATTTAAAAGTAATCTAGCTAAGTAAAACCTAAACTATCTATGTTATTATGAAAATTAATAGTGATAGCTAAAAATAATAAAAATTAAATAAACTACGTAAGCCTAGTTTGTAGGTAACGCTGCCTAATGCAGCTTTGTGTGCTTTCTTTGCTGTTGTTGCCGTTTCCAAGCTGCTGTCTGCAGCGAAAGTTTCTGTTACTAAACCGGCAGTTGCTACCGTAAGACCGGGATGGTGTCTTTATTGGCTGGATTGAAAGTCACATTATGGGTAGTTATTGGATAGAAAAGTTGGGTTGGGGGAAGGGTTTGAGGTAATTCTTGGAATTACCGTAGGAACGACATTTTGATGGATTTTTAGAAGAATTTTCTAAGTTTTTATATTTCCTGCAAAAGTCCAAAATTATCGAAAACAACATTAACAAAAGGGGGAGATAAAAAGGGCCGAAACAGTTTGAAGAATAGCTAGCCCAACTCGAGAGGGAACAAAAGCGAAAAGACCTAAAAAGAGGAACCAAAATGTAGCTTCCTCTAAAATAATACGCAAGCAAAGGGCGGGGTTTAGCTACTTATAAAAGTCGTTGCAAACCTTGTTTGTTGCTCAGTATCTGACTTGCAGTGGCTTGATGGTGTGGTTCGTAGTTGCGAAATAAACGAAGCTTTTAGTAAATGAAAGATTGGACTTGGACTTAGAGAACTTCGCTTAGATTAGACTTGTCAGCGATCCACATAGTTAGGTTTAATTCTAGTTTAGAGGCCGTGGGTTCACACCTAAGCCTATTAAATTAAACCGAGAGATAGAATTTGTGTGCAAGTCAGTGTGAGGGTGAAATCCCAGCACTTGACAAAGTTTCTAAAGTTTTGGAGTCAGTGTGAGGGTGCGATCCCAGCACGTGACAGTCTCAAAGATTTAAGTAAATTTCCACTGCGCCGGCTCCCGTTCTGCTACCAGTTACCTGGCTCACTCTCAGTTCTGCCTTGCCACAATTGGTAGCAGAGCGTGGTTACAAGCCAGGGTCCAGAAGAAACTGCCGAAGACTCTCAGCCTATGAACTTCGGACTGGCCGCCGAAGATTCGTCCAGCGATCCTTCTCCATCACAGCAACACCCACAGCCATCAGTCCAGACCCAGCCACCAGCCGGCTCCTCAGCTCCGATCCAGCTCTTTTTGTCCCTGCCACTCATCGTCAGAGTTCCTCCGCCGGCGCCTGTGCTCTGTCCAGCCTGTTGCTCTCAGTTGGACTCCTGGCCACGTCGATTCAGAGCTCTAGATCTGCCAGTGATCCTCAGTCTGTCTCAAACGTCCGTCGGAAGAAGCCCTCCGCGAATCTAGCCAATCAATCAGCCGTCCCCGGGATCCGAATCCCCAGACGCCGATCAGTCCAGTGGAATCAAACCAGACCCAGAGAATCAATCAGCTGGAACAGGACCAATCAGTGGTGTCTGTGGAAATCCGTGGAAATCAGCACTGCTTTACTCCGGTTGGTAATCAAGGCCTCAGTAAAGTGTTTGTAGCTCTCTGTGACTAGTTTAAAGCTGTGATTAGTTTGAACTTGTGATTAGACTGAATTTGTGATTAGTTTGAACTGTGATTAGTTTATTAATTGTAAAAGAACTACGAATATGAACAAAAAGGAAAGTTTCGGTACCACAACAAAACTGGCTTTTGGGAAACCTGGTGAAAACTAAGGACCAAAAGTTAGTAAATCGCATCTGAAAATTGGCTTTTGGGAAACCTGGTGAAAACTAAGGACCAAAAGTTATAAGTACGCAACCCGGTGAAAACTAGGGACGTATACAAGTTTGTCGTGCAGGGTGCCTGGTGCAAACCTCGGAATACCTCACGACCCAAATTTCAGAAAAACGACCCAAAATATTAGGAAAACTTCAAAATTTTTGCCGAAACTTTCACACTTAAAATCTTACCGCTGAACTGATTTTTGTCTGGTAACAGAGCACTTTTGGGAGTGTATGGCTGACGGGAATAAGGGAGGTTTTGACTCTCAAGATAATTCTGACATTTTGCTCAAATTCCCAGACTTTGACAGGCTCGAACGCCACTCAAAAGCAATTAAAACCCAAGCAAAAATGTTAGAGGATATGAAAGATGAATTGACCGAATGCAGCCAGAAAATTGCTCTGTTACCAAACGCACTTGACTTGCAAGACTTTTCAAGCTTGAGAGACGATTTCACAGCTTTTAGTTCCCAAAATTTTTCTGACACAAACTTTGTGCTCGTAGGACCGACAGAAGCAGTTTCTCTTCCGGATGACACTTTGAAACCGTTTTCTGGAAAATCAGATGAGCAGTCAATAGATGACTGGCTTGTAATTTTCAAATTAGTAGCAATTGCTCAAAACTGGGATGCGGCACAACAATTGCAAGTGCTGCCAGCATATTTACGCGGTTTTGCGCTCGAAGTTTATAGAGGTCTTGAAACTTCTGAAAAAGATACTATGGAAAACTTAGAGAAAGCTTTAACTAAGCAATTAAAACCTGCTGAGTGCGAAAGATTTGCGAGTATGCAGCTACACAACAGAATTCAAAGGCCTACCGAAAGTGTTCAAGATTTTGCTTATGCGATTCAAAGGCTAGTGCAAAAAGCTTACCCTGATATGGATTCTGATGCAGCTATGAACTTGTCTTTCAACAGTTTCATAAATGGGCTGAATCCTAAGTTTAAAACTCAGTTAATTTTGCAAAATCCATCAGACTTTCGGGATGCTGTAAGACGAGCAAGGCAAATTGAAGTTTTGGAAGGGTTTGATAGGCTTGCATCAAAACCGGTGGATGCCTATGAGCTGGCTACTTTTCAAAATTCGCAACAGAGGTCAGGAATGGAAACTTTACTTACGCAAATGCGCAAAGCTGTTGAAACCATAAAATTACAAAACTTGCAAGCTATCTCTCAGGCAACGAAATTTGGGCAATTTCAAGTCTACGTTAACGAAAGTTTGGCACAACTTCATAATAAAATTGATCAGAGTTTAGCTGAAAATTTAGGTCTCTTAAATTCGCAAGCGTTCTTGAATTCAAATTTCAGGTATGACAACTATGCGCAAACTTTGGACAGAGATCTAACGGAAAAACGTGGTCGGTGGACTGCCGACGGCAACCCAATTTGCAATTATTGTTCAGAATCGGGCCACTACGCTAGATTTTGCCCGGTAAGGAGCGCAGACGCAGATCAGTACGAATCCACCGAAAATTTCACTGAAGATTTTCAAGTTAATTCCATTGGCCGAATTTGCGTGACCCAACTGAAAAAGGACAAGGCCCAACAACTACAGCCGTTGGAACCTGAAATTTACACAATAGCCGCTACTCTGAAAACTTTGCAAGAAGGACAACAGTTAATAGTCAAAAGTCAGGAAACTTTGCAGGCTGAGTACGCAAAAATGCGGCAAGCGAATAAAGCGTTGTTTGAACAAAATCAGAGACTGATTGAGTTAACTTGTGGTCACAACAAAACTAGCACTAGAATGGTAAGCTCAGTCAAAGTTAGCCCTAAAGTTGTGAGGTCAAAAGATCAGAAATTTGTAATGCCACAAACAGACTCTCAGAATCTTGCGCATAATTCCGGCAAGCAAAAGACGCAAGTTGAATACAATTCTCTGGATTCAGATAATTTTGACGCAAAATCATTGCCAGTTTCAGGTAAAAAGATTAGCAACTTCTTTTCAATGTTTCTTCTAAGCGCTAGCATTTTGAGCGTGCTGCTCGTAAACTCTAATTGTGCATCAGCAATGCCGATCCCAAAAGAATCGGCAGTGAGTATAAATTCGAAAATCTTAAACCTTCCGAAACCGCTGAAAATTGAAAAGATTGGTTGTCTGCTGCTGACTGAAAAGGCTTGTTTTGAAACAGAATTCGCTAACTGCGCGTGCTATCTGATTCGGCATCGCAAGAAACCATGGCGACGCAAATTTGCAGATTTAATTGGACTGACTTTCCCAAAATCCTTGGCAATTGAGACTACGAAAATGAAAAGCAATGGAATTGACTTAAGTTGCACGAAAATGCGCTTTTCGACAGGTTATGAGTTAATAGACGGAGGTCTGCATGAAAATTTATCTGAACAAAGTGGAAGCACAAAGCGAAACTTGGTTTGCACGTCTGATATTGTTTTCTTGATTATGAAGAGGATTTCAGAGAATTAAGCATATAGTTTGTGAATCCTAGAATGAATTTTGCGCTCAAAAAACATATTTTACGCAGTTTTCAGTACATTTTGTTTACGTAAGAGCGTTGCTCGAATACGAATTTTCAGAAGGCAAGCTAATGAGCTGACTATATATTTATTTTGGAAAGCAGATTGAGTTTCTTGATATGAAGGAGCGCAGATTGTAATTGATTGACTTGAACTGGCATAGGCAGATGCTTCAGAAATGGACAGTTAGCTTTACAGTCAAGTTTAATTTTTGTACATGCATCCGAAAAAGTTAGTCTTTTCGTTTGGTTATCTTCTGCTCAAAGTTTGACGAGCAAAGAAAAGTTGAATTGAAGGAATAGAATACAGATAATTTAGCATTATGAGAGCTCTGTTCGCTATGTTGAAAGTGAATTTAGATTTCGCCTGAGCCACAGTAAAATGTGTGAGATGGTGTAAATTTTAGGATACATGCAAGCTTCGTAGGGAATTTGAAATTTTCTTTAGAAATTATGACTGAGCGAGCATAGTAAGTAAAGTACAAAAGTTAGAAGGTCCGAAACATTTAGCACCGCCTTTATAGGAAGATGTTTTGAAAAAATGTTCAACTGTGACAGAAGTTAGTCTCCATGAAACGGCGGTAGGCAACCAGACAAATTTTTAAGTAGTTTTGCGCAGAAAATAGTAATTTTTGAATAAGCATACCTGGTGAAAACCTCTGGATGCAGGGATATTTGCCGATACCAAATAAGCTATGCCAGGTTAGCACCTCGGGTAGCGGTGTTGGGTGAAGAATATCCTTACTAGAGCAACTATGCCGGCAACCATCTCGGAAAGTTGACTCTATCAAAAATTCAAAACATCAGAATCAAGTATACTGTCTGTCGTGTGTTTTACGCTTTGTAAATAGCAATCATTCATGTATTTGGAACATTCAGTCAGTCATATATTTGTCAGTATTAATACGTAGAAGCATTGTCAATGCATGCATACATTGTATTTGTCAATAATTTTGTCACTGAACTCACACATCATGTATGTCAGTCTATGTATATACGAACAGTTGCTATATCGTTAACCTCTAGTTGCTTCACGTACTCAACTTAAGTACTCGCAATCAGCCTGTAGTTACATAGATATATCTTATTTATGGATTTTTAGCAGGAAAGTAAGAAAAGTTGTCAGAATATCGACTTTCATAAAACATTGACCGTTTGCTTTGTAAGTAGAAAACGTAGATAAAACCAACCAACTCGATTTTTGAATTTTAAATCATTGAAATTTATTTTTAGTAAATCTAGAAAAGTGGAAGTAGCGAGTTCTGTCTTCGGCGTGAGCTTTAACAGTTTGCTACAACTCAATAGGCTGTCACATTTTGAATACCCTGCAATCCAGGGCCTAACCGACCTCGACGGCGCTCCGGAAGAGCCTTGACGACGCGAAAGCCGAGGGCCGACTGAATGAGAACCGTGCTCCAGATCGGTAATCCCCAGCGCGTCTTCCGTGGACGGCGGCACACAAGATTGTATTTGAGTGATTCGAGTGACTGCCACATAGTAGCTGCCGGTTGTGAGTTCAGCTCACTCCGCGCTTAGTTCTTTACGTATTTTGATAATGTTGCCAAATTTTTCCGATAATTGAAAGTTAGATTCAAATGAGCGTTACGATTTAATAAAAGTAAGAGAAGCATAGAATAGACCCTACATGTTTCGTGGTTAGGTTAAAGGCAGCAACTTTTGAAATCTACGCTACTGGAAAAAGGTCTAGTTCAAGATATTTTCAGCAAACTAAATGTTTGTAGGTGGACTTTAACTAAACACTTAGTAAATTGGATTGCATTTAGCGCAGTCCAAATTTTGAAAAAATGTAAGTGATCAAGTAAAAATCCAAGCATACAACGTAGAACAAACTTGATTAAAAGTCATAAAGTCAGAAACCTCAAAAATCAGAAACTAGAGTCTCCATTTGAAATGCTGTTGTAAAGCAAGCTTAACTAGCCCATAAACTAGCACATTTAAATTAAACATAAACATTTCAGCAGGACCAGTATCTTCACAAATTAAAGCCATGGCGGAAGTAAAAGCTAGTCGAATAAATTGAAAACGCAGTGGCCAAAGACATACGTATGCGTACGTAAAATTTAAGATGGACTTCCAGACTTCGTACGTGCAAACGCATATACTTATTTTATTATATTCAAGTAGCGGCCTAACTATCGATACTCCAGTGCGTGCATCTGGGCAAAACACTAGGAAAAGAAACCTAAATTCGTTTGGAAACGTTAAATAACGGCCAGTTGCCTTAATAAAGAATGTTAGTCAAAGAATTAGTATATAAACACAGATTGCGTAGTTTCAATTTCATTCTCTTAAGTGTTTTGAGTCGGGTTAAAAATTCGCTGCAAGAGACATTTTTGAGGTTTAGCAGTGTAGTATAGAGATATTAAATTTCCAAACTTAGTTATTGACTAGGATCCCCGGTGACACTGAAATTTTTCGTACAAAATTTTTGTATAAGCTAAAGGAAAAACTACCAGAATTTCTGAGTCTTTAACAGCAACCGTTCGTATCTTTGTATTGCATTGTTCGTAGTTAGAAACTGTATAGCTGCTGTCAATTTTCTGTACAATGATCAATGTGTAACTGTACTGTAATTGCCTGAAAATTTTGCTGGTTTAGAAGTAATTTGTGGGGACCAAAGTGTACAGTTTTCCCTGATTTTGCATATTTCGAAAGGGGGCTTTCGACTTTTGGGGTGGTGAGTGATGTCACAAGGGTAAAAATAAATATATACATCAAATTCTACGTAGACCTGCAATTACACAAAACGTCACTTGGCCATTCACTCAATCTTTCATTTATTCAATCACAACAATAATAAAAATTCAGTTAAATCTGTTGGAAAAATTATTTGTCGTACCTAAATTAGAAATAAAAATTGAAGTTATCTAGCTTACGTAATATTCAATGCTGCCTAACGCAGCTTACCCTAAGTTTCTTCGCTTCTGTTGTTTGTAGCTGTTTGTTACCTTGTTGCTGCCTTCTTTTGCTGCTGCTGCTGCTTGCAGCGAAATCTTTTGCAAAACTGGCAGTCTTGAAACTACCGTAGGACTTTGTCTTCGATTTTAATTGGCTAAAAGTGGAAAGCCAGCCCCGTTCTCCATTCGCTAGAAATTTGCAATTCAGGCTGGCTTTCAGCGAGTTCCAAGAATCCAAAAATTGACGAATGTTATGCAAGATTTTTACAAGTTTTTATATTTCCTGTTCTGCCAAAAATTAGGAGAAAAACATGAAAAGTTGGAGTGATTTGAAAAGAAGCCGCTCGCTGCTGACGTCTTTGTGCCTTGCTTTTGGAACAACAGAACTTTGAAGCTCACAAAAACAGAGCAAAAGTGCTTCTAAGAATTACAGTAAACCCTAAAGGGGCGGGACCATTGCAGTGAATATAAGCTGTTGCTGTTTGTGAAAGCAGGTTCTATCTTGGTTTTGTTTGCAATGCTCGCTGCCGTAAATGATAGTCTAGAAATAAACGAATCTTGTGCTGTTTCAAGGACCTGCGCTTGACGATCCACTGCATCAGAACTTAGGTGTCGGGTGCAAACCCAGCCTAGTAACTCAACTTAAACAGAACAGTAGCGGGTGTCAGGTGAAAACCTAGCCCACAGCTTCCACTGCCATCAGAACTCTCAGTTGTAACACGCCTCCAGACCTGCTACATAAGTTTCAAACAGCCAAAATTAACACTAGAACCGGCCGGTTCCAAAAGCCACCGGTTCCGGTTCCGGTTCCGGTTCCGGTTCTAAAAATCCTACCGGTTCCGGTTCCGGTTCCGGTTCTGCCGGTTCTTTTGGAACCGGTCCCAGCACTAATTTACACACCCTGACAATTTCAGTGTCCCTTGCTTTACTGCTGGAGGCGCGAATGTATCCTTCTGCATCAGGCTCAAAACACAAAAACTGATTATCAGCTGACATCAAGGCCGTCTTATTCTACAACAAAACAAACAAACAAAAACATAAATCACACACGGTTTTTCCATTGCACATAAGCACATTAGCACTAACTATTGTAAGTATCTAAATAATCGTCACCCCATATAGCCCGGTTTATACTTGTCCGTTTGGGCGTTTGGGCGTAAGAAAATGTTCAACGCTGCTCAACTTTTCTTACGCCCAAACGGACACCCGCATACGGACAAACGGACAACTTCATTTCAACTGAGTCTACGCCCAAACGGTCAAACGCCCAAACGGACAAATGGACAAGTATAAACCGGGCTTATCCTGCATTGTTGGTGCGAGACTTCTTCTATACCGTTACCTTTTTTACAGCCAGTGAAAAAACAATTTTAAGAAAATAACTGATTGCTACCACAACAACAAATATACGTACATCCTCAAAGACAACTTCCCAGCGCTCCTTGGCTCCTATGGCTTCACTGGTAGCAATGACCAGGCCAGTGGCGGAGTCAACGCCCAGGTACCGTTCAAAGCCGGTCTTTAGGGCAATCCAGTTGGTTTCCGGTGGGCGTATCAGGGTGAGTACCTCCTCCGGAGATGGTCCACAGCCTGTAACAGTCACACATACAACTTTATATGTAGTATGGTTCCTTGTCTTACCTTGAAAATGCTGATTTTTCGCTAAAGATTTAGGTAAATTTATACTTTTGGCTCGCTCTGCCCACTTCCCCTTCCCTAAGGGGGGGGGGGCGAAGCACTCCCCATTTTCAAAACCCTAAAAATGACAGGAATATATGGGACAATTTTCAAAAATTGGGTGCTGGTTTTTACCCACCGAGGGTCAAAATTTGCGGGTAAAAACATGTCAGCACCCAGCAAGGATAAAAATAGGAGGCGGCCGTCAATACAAACCGATAGACGGCGTCCACATATACCCCTATGCAAGACTAGCTAAGTTTCTATAAATGGGCCTTAACAAACTTCGAAAATTTTAGATTTTGTAAGTGGTTTGATGAGGTCAACTTTGAAACACTGCCAGAGTCGACTGCTTTGGCCCATACCAACGTTTAGGGTATGCTTTTGTAGCACAAAGGTAGCCCTTTAATCTGCTACCTTGTGTTCTCCGTGGGGGTGTTTTTCTTACCCCTCTGACGGTGTTTTTTACCCGCACCGACTGTGTTGTCAGTTGTTACACGACTACAAAACGGAGTCTGAAGGAAAGATACTTGAAGTTGAATTACTT
>JASAND010027255.1:0-15445 GCA_030248195.1 Trissonchulus latispiculum | reverse complement strand
ACTAGAATCGCCTACTGAAACACTGGTTTTCATAGCGATTAGGATTGATTATTCCTTTAAAGCTTTCCTAAAAATCCTCCTACACGTTAATGTTCTCATTTTATCATTTATTGAGGTCATATTTCTGGAGTCCTGAAGTGAAGTGACTCCTTGGATTCTTAAAATTGTTTAATCCAACTTTGTCATTACTAACATTGTCCTTTGTCCTCTGTATGTCCTCTTAGGATTTCTATATTATCTGACGACTAATTCTTTGTATACATTTATTATTTTAAGGACAAGAGAGGTGATTTATACTGGAGATTCATACTGGAGACTGGCTGGATTATTCATTGGGATTGCCCTTGCAATCCCTCGAATAATTCTTATCTGAATCGTATGTGTCTGTACTTGATTATAATTTGTCCTAACTTTTTGTACTGATTTCAAATATTTATCTATTTAATATTTTGTGTAATTAATCTTCTTTATTACTAACTGTGTAATCTTGTGCATGATGATACTTTACCACCTCCACTCCCTCCCCATCACTGAAACAAGTCTTGGATTTGATGTGAACATGAAGTACGTATACATATAGTTCCCTTCTGTCATCCGGAATTCTGCAAGAATCAAATTGTGGAAAATCTTAATAGTGTAACATTTATCAGCAAGAGTAATAGAAAGAGTTGTGATAGGCTTGCTGTTCCTCGGCACATAAAGGCCAGTATCTCGGAGAGGGGCTAATCGTTGGAAGGGTAGGTCCTTGATGATGATGATGATGATTGCTTCCGGCCGTTGGTGAGATCGATCATGAGGTATGCAAAAACTTGCACCGGAGAGGACCAAAGGGCGTCCAGGGAGGGGCCAGGCCCCAGGAACCGCAACTGGCATTTGCAGCGTTTGCAACGCGGTCGGCCCCATCATTTGCATTTTTAGGGTAAAATAGCAGACACTTTAAATGATTCAATGGGTCCGTAAGATGATTTAATTGGAATAAGTGTTCCTGAAGTCTGAAGGAAAGTGTACTTCTGCTTATTTCAGTACAGTTGTGCATAAACAGGTTGACTTACTGACTGTTTGGCCTACTGACTGAGGGTATTTTTTGTATTTTCAGACGAGTACGTTCCAATTACAACAAACCGACACAGACTGGCGGTCTGATATCCTCAACCCAGGTGGGTTTATACAAACTACATTATTACATGCTACTACCACCTTTCCTTGTAGTTAGAAAGAGATCTATACATCATTTTGAAGCTTATTATGAGACCAAGACCAACAAACCAAATTGAGCCAAGTTTTGTTTGGTTTTTAAAGAAGTGCCCCTATACGTACACATCGTTGCTGCTGAACACGCTCTGGAGTAGTCTGGCTTATTTTTAGGCCAAAATTTATAGGAGGGGGGCAATATGGGGGGCTCAAAGTTTGTACATGACTGTGTCTGTAGCACATAGTAATTGATGCTTTCATTTTTGTTACCTGTAGAAACCCCAGTTTTCTCGAGTTGCATCCAAGGACACCACATGCAGGCAATGGATTAATAATCCTCAGTAACATGTCTAAACACTTTTTTCTTAAGTATATACTATTAAAAGTAAATCTGTCACTATTCTACTTGCAGTCAGCCATTTCTATCTGTCGTTTCTTCCTGCCCGAACACGGCCATAGCCCCGGACCAGATGGTTGTGACCCGACAACTGGAAGAACTTATTAGCCGTTTTGCCCAACTGCCTAGTTCTCTGATTGAACACTGTCGGCTTCTGCAGACAATGTTGGGCACGGATCAGAAAGTAGGAAGTTTCAGTTTGTTTTTTCAATTTCATTTTGATTTGTATGTTCAATTACTGCATTTTCTTTTTGGTTGAGTCACTTCATTTTCATGACATAATATGGCTTTCGATATACGTAGCCGCCGTGCCACAGTGCGCCTCAGCGCCATGGCGGCGCCACAAAGTCGGCTCAGAACGATTAAATGGCCAAAATGATGCCTGGAATGAGCATCTTTGCAGCTTACACGGCTCAGAGCAGTCGGGTAGGTCATGTATGGTTAGTAAGTAGACATGTCGCCATTCTGTCGTTTCAAGTACAATTTTTGATAATTTGCGCAGTGGCCCGTCAAATTTCGTAAACTTTGAGTCGAAATTTAAGCTTAGAGTTTTATCCACTTAGTTTTCAAGATAGACTTTTCAGATCTTACATAAAAAGGTCATTGGTTCGTAGAATACATGTCCACAATTAGTTAGAGCTAGCAGAATTGAAAGATTTTTGTAAATTTTGTTGTGTTTCCTACAGCTTTTTTGTAAAATTTGTAAGATTACTCATTGTAACGTCACGTATCGAACTTTTCAGTTATATGTTGCCATTGTACTTTGGGGCGTATCCCTTTCGAAAATTTTTGTAAATTTTTAAGTATTTTTGGTGCAAATTTGGTCATTTTGTGGAAAAATTTAGGTCTGGACCTCACCCCACCATTTTGGGGGTCGGATCCCCCTTTTCAAAATTCTGGATACGCCCATGATTGTACTCAATAGTTTTGTTTTTTATTTAAAGATGTCTCTTCTGTCAAGGCAGTCAGACTTCATTTGACACTTCTTGTCAGAGAGACAAGAAACTTGTGGAACGTTTGGATCTCCGCATTGTCTTATTTTGTTGTGTCACTCAGTTCCTGTAGTTTCATGTACTCGGCTCCTTGCTGTTATCCCTGCTTGTAGTTTTTTCACTGCTTTCTCCTTTTTACCTGTTTTATAGGCCCAGTCAAGGACGCCTCCTTTTCCGCTCCAGGAGATTCTAAGCTGGCGGTGGAGGACCTTTCACGTGCCCAGTCTCAGTCCTGATGAAAAGAACTAGGACAGCAAGTCGTCCAATATGAAGGCGGACGACCCCGCGCCGCTACCACCTCCTGCCAGGGTATTCAGTTGGCTTACTTGAGGGGGAATTAGTGTTTGTGTTCTCCGTTTTACAGTAGAAAATGATGAAGCTTTTTGGGTTATAGCAAGAGTACATAATGATAAGAGTATGCCACTAGGCAAGCTCTCTCTTATCAAAGCAAAAACTATGCTGTGCTCTCTAACGGCCCACCCCCCGCAAATCAGACCCTAGTGACCCCCCCCCCGCAAATCAGTACGTTGTCGAAACGGGGGCACGCTCACTCGCTCTATGTTTATGTGCTTAAGCTCCAAAACACAAGCAGTGTGTTAGCGAATTTTGTGCCCGCTTCGAGCTTTAGAACACAAACATAGCGCACGAAATTCTTTGAAGTGTTGGGTCTAATTTGCGGGGGGGGGGCCGTTAGCGAGCAGAGTATAGTTTTTGCTCTGATAACATAGAGCGTGCTTAGTGGCACACTCTTATATTATGTACTCTTGGTTATAGTAACCAGATGAATTATTTTGCAGTTTAGGTCTGGTTAGAATAAAAAGGAAAATTACATTGTTTTGGTGTTGATATTGTACATAGGTTGGAGGAGTTCTACTCCTGCGTGTTTTTCCATCTGTCCGCCCATTGTATTTCAAAAATCTATATATAAACCTTCTGGATTAGGATACCAGGAGTTTTTCCTCCACAGTTTATAGTTTTTGCCTTTATTATATTATAGTTTCCCAGAAAAGTTCAGGAATTTTTTGTGAAGTGGAAATATCAGTCGTACTGGCGGGCTGCATGGAAAATGAATTTTGAGGTACGTACATAAATTTGTTGTTCTCATTATTTCTGGTTTATACGTATGTGGCATATAGATTTATAGGGAAGCGCGAGAGACGCATTACCACATTACTGGTATGACTAAGCTAAAAAGTGCTTAAAAATTTAGTTTTAGGGTGGGAGAGGGTTGGACGAGTTAGATCCGGATCGAATCCACTTTTGGGGTTAACCCCAAAATTTTTGGACTTTTCGGAATAAGATTAGGTAAAAGGTAAAGGTGTGCTGTCCGCCCAACTGCAGGACTTTGGGTCCGCTGCACTTGCACATTCCCGGATTCTCATCCATACAGTCAGTAGTGTCACCTCAAACAACGAGTGCATCTGTGGAAGATGCTGGCCTCTTCCACACAGACTACTCCTGTTACCTTATCACCCTGATACTTGTTTATCGTTTTAAGTGTTCTTTACGTTAAAATGGTGAAAATTAAAATGCAGCGATGCCGGAAATATTTTGGATGATTTGGTGTTGGAACATGGTAAAATTTGACAATATTTTGGTGTATGTGAGGTGGGGTTGTCCACATTTGTTGACGCCTTGATTTGGGGGGGGGCTGCCAAATGGTGGCGCCCCCCCCTTCAGTAGACGTAAGCCAGGTGCCGATCCGGAGAAAGCTCTTGCACTGAATTCATTCGTCGTTGCACAAGACGACGGCTTACCAGATCTCTTTTGTCTTCTTTGTTTCAGACACGCTGGGCAAAACCGGATTTTTGCTTTGCTGGTAAGGAATGATTAAAATGTATATTCATATGTTATGCTGGATGTTTATCAAACCAGCATAGATAATATGTAGAAATAGTATGAAGTTGGGTACACTTTGAGTACGTCATAAAAACAAAACTGGTGTGAAGACTAAACGTCCTTGACTTCCTTTTCCTTGCAAATTGGACTCTTGTGACCGCCTCGCTATTTTGAACCTTGCCTTCCCTCTTGGAAAGTAGCCCTTAGTGGCTGGATAGGTACATACATGACTGATGTTCGTGAAAAGTCACTGATTTCTGTGGCGGATGGATTCACACCCTTGCGAATACGTGTGAGAGAGTGTGTGTGTGTGTGTGTGTGTGTGTGTGTGTGTGTGTGTGTGTGTGTGTGTGTGTGTGTGTGTGTGTGTGTGTGTTAGGGGCTAAGGTTCAAAAGTGAGGGGGAGGGATAAACTGGACTAAAAATGCTAAAAATATAAATTGCCTGTTTTCTACATGCACTGCTATAAATAGCTTAAAACTGCTTCAAAATTAAATTTTATTACCAAAATAGACGATTTTCTGACCAAAAAATTCTGGCGAAGCCAAAATTTTGACGAAAATTTGAAAATTATGACCAAAAATCCTAAAAATTTGACGATTTCCAGACACCATAGAATGAATAGGGGGAGAAGCCCAAATAAGTGAGGATTGGGCCGAGTGGGGGAGGGACCCAAAAAGTGGGGCGCCCTGCCCCCTCCTCCACTAAAGTAAACCCAATCCCTCACGCTTTTTCCGCAGTGTTCTGCGTTGATAAACTGAGGCGTTATTCTCTGTAACCACGAACATAATTATGGGGTGGGGGCGGGCGGGAGTTGGGACGCCTCCTAAACACGCTTTGAAAGATTTATCTAAAGTTGAACCAGCACGACCGGCTCCTAACTTAGGATAGGAGATCAGCAATGGCGGGGTGGATAGCACTCCTAGTTACTTTAGAGAAGAATTCTTTCATACCTAATTCTCCTGAATGAACACTTCAATTGATCCTAGAAGCGCGCATAATCATCGGAGGACGGTTTGCAACACGGTCGGCCCCATCATTTGCAGACACTTTAAATGATTCAATGGGTCCGTAAGATCATTTAATTGGAATAAGTGATCCTGAAGTCAGAAGGAAAGTATACTTCTGCTTATTTCAGTACAGTTGTGCATATACAGATTTGACTTACTGTTTGACCTACTGGCTGAGGGTATTTTTTCGTTATTTTTAGACGAGTACGACGAGTTACAACAAACCGACGCAGATTAGCGATTTGATATCCTCAACCCAGGTAGGTTTATACAACTTCACTTCACTTCACTTATGCCTTCTTCATCACTGGACCAGCAATCTGAAGGGCTCCGGAACCATACCAGCATTCGCCACCACCTCTTGCCACTGCTGTCTATCTCGGGCCAAGTCGTTGATCACATCGTCCCAGGAGAAACCTGCATGCCTGTAGGGGCCCATTGTTTCCCAGAGGTCCCTTTCCACTACCTGCCTCCAGGATAGCGCCGGCCGACCAGGTGGCTTCCTCCAGTGCCCAGGGACAGGGGAAAAGAAAAGGATCCTCGCCAACCGAGATGGGTCCATTCTGACCAGATGTCCAAGCCATCGAAGCCGGGACATTCGGATACAAGCCGAGATGGGGGTCCTTTGCATACTGCGTCGGTACAGTTCGTCGTTGCAGATACGGTCTCGTCGCTTGATCCGTAAGATGGTGCGCAGACACGACCGTTCAAAGACTAGGTCCAAGAATCACAAGCATAGAGTAGAGTGGAGAGCACCATTGCATCAAAAACTCGTAGCTTCGTCCTCACCGATACTTGTCGCCAGGACCACAGGCTTTTATGCAGTTGACGGAAAACCAGGCCTGCCTTGGTTATTTTGGTGTCAATTTCAGATGAAATATTTCCTTCTCGCGACACCACGCTGCCGAGGTATGTGAACTCGAGTATCCTATCCAGCGCAGCTTCGTTGAGTACCAGATTTCCTGCACCAAGTGGAGAGTTGCATGGAGGTATGATTTTACACTTGGCCGCATTCAGAGATAGTCCAGTGACCCGGCCCCAGCCATCAATTTTTGATGACAGATCCTGTAGGGCCAGCTCGGATTCAGAGAGCAGAGCCACATCGTCGGCATACTCCAGGTCGGCCAACTGCATGTTTTCTGCCACTAAAACTCCATCGGTCTCGCCGACCGCTTGCTGCATCACCCAATCTACAGCTCGTAGGAATAGGATTGGGGACAGAATATCACGTTGACGGACACCAGTGGATATCCTGAATTCCGATGTAAAGGCCTCATTCACCCTTACGCGACAGACTGAAGAATCGTACATGTCACGTATGATATCGAGCAGGGTTTCAGGGATACCGCAGTTTTGAAGAAGAGTCCAGAGGCTGTTCCGATCGATGCTGTCGAAAGCTGCTTTGAAATCTAGGAACGCGACCCAAGTTTCCCGCTGCTGCGTTTTACGTCGGTGCAGGATTTGACGCAGAGCAAATATTTGTTCAGTCGTACTCCTGCCTTGCCTGAATCCAGCCTGCTGCTCCCTGGTTAGCTGGTCCAGGTGGCGACAGATGCGGGCCAGAATGACTAGAGATAGGATTTTGCCGGCAATAGGAAGGACAGATATACCACGGTAGCTCTCGCAGTTTTTTCTATCCCCTTTCTTAAACACAGGCACCACTATTGCTTTTTGCCATTTCACCGGAGAGTGCCTGATGCCAGATTTTTGCAAACAGCTTCACCAGATAAGGAGCAATGTCGTCAGCTGCATATATGAATAGTTCCGAGCTCAATCCATCTTCCCCCGCAGCTTTGTTAGGTTTCAGTTTCTTGATGGCAGCCAGAACCTCATCAAGTGTAGGGGGTCCGGACGAACATCCTCAGCAACTGTCGGTTGGAGTGTTGGAGGGTGTGCTTCAGACAGATTCACGTTTGGAACAGGACGGTTCAGGAGATCTTCAAAATACTGTTTCCATCGTTGTAGGCGCTGATTCTCGACCTGGAGAAGCTGTCCCTGACGGTCTCTCACAGCACCACATAGAGACGGTTTGCGTCCCGTTGCTTCCCGGAGCAGGTTATATAGAGATCTAGAATTACCAGCTGCACATGCCTGCTCCATGCGACTGGCCAATTTGTTCCAATTCTGTTCTTTGTCCTTTTTGAGATTTTTCCGGAGAGCTTTCTTCAGGATAGATTTGGCTGTAGGGTCCGATTCGTTCCGACAGGCGGCAGCTAGCCTGGCAGATTCTGTGGACAGCTGAGCTACTCTTCTTCCTCCATGTCTTCTTCCAAGAACATTATCAGCCGACTTGGTTATGCAGTCCTTCATTTTTTCCCAGTTTTCGTCGACCGTTTCATCATCCGTTTCCTCCATCGACAGTATTTCGAATCTATTCCTGATTTCGTTTCTGTATTGCTGCACAATTTCAGGATGCTTCAGGCTGTCGACATTTTACAGTGAGGGTTTCCTGGTTTTTGGGGCAGCTAACAGTTTGATTTTCAGCTTGACGACAATCAATTCGTGATCTGAAGGGAGTGATGTTCCACGGACAGCTCTCACATCGTTTAGAGCTGATCTCCATCTTCGTCGAACCAGTACGTAATAAAGCAGCTTCCTGGAGTTTCCTGCATTACTACGCCAGGAAAGGAAATGTGAAGACTTATGCCTGAATAGACTGTTGCTGATCACCAGGTCGTTTGCACAGGCCAGCGAAATAAGCCTAGTACCATTGTTATTTAGAGTTCCAGACCCAAACGGACCTCGGCCCAGACCAGTACTATGGCGTCCGATTTCAGCATTGAAATCACCCAGGACTAAGAGAAAGTCAGCGTTTGGGATATCTTCAACTATATCCTGGAGCTGGTGATAGAAATCATTGTTGGAGTCGTCATCGGATACTTCTGTGGGAGCATAACATCCGCCTATTGATGTATGCCCAGACCAAGAACCAGGAAACTGTCACTAACTGCACTAAATGACACAAGCGCCTTCTCTACCTCAGATGATACCACTAAACCAACACCGAGTACAGCATTGGTAGTATGCCCACTGTAGTATATAGTATAGTTATTGGAGCCGCCAAGATACTCCTTCCCCTCACCTTTCATGCGAGATTCAGTGATGACAGCCAGGTCTATCTGATAGGCATCGAGATCCTGGGCGAGTATGGCCCTGCGAAACTGATCGGCCGCAGACAGTACATTCCAAACGCCCACTTTTATGGGCTTTCCCGGATGGAGGAGGGACCGATTCCTCAGGCCTTGGTAATTAGGAGTTCTGAGGATACTTTGGACAGTGTTGGGTTCTGACCAGTTCTTCATGAGAAAAACCGTCAAACAAAGGATTAGTGTCAGAGTCCGAATCATTAACATCAGATTGGTACCAGGCGCGAATCTGCTGTTCATCCCAAAACAGGTCATTGTCCGAAAAACTACCAAAACTGCTTTCCGAGGAAAGCGGAAGAATAAAGTTATTTAGAGATTCCATACGTCATGACTCTCGGGGACGGATAAGGGAATTATCTCGGCGGAGCCCCGGGGCGCCAAGGGTAGCCCAAAAAGTTCACGACTGCTTAGAACCGGATACTCCACCGGCCATACATCTCTTGGCACAGCCGAAACCTCGAGATTGGGTACAGAGCTGGACAACGTGGTATGGTATGGTATATGAGATACACAGCTTGCATAGTGCGCCGGCTGGGAGGCGCTAATTCCCAGCCCCAAGGATGCACCAAGGGCCAGAGGGACCCCATCGCACACCCAGGACCCCAAGCCACCCAACCAGTCGGCCGGCGGATGACCCTGATACAAAAGCACGCAATGTAGCTGATGTAGGAAATCACCGACCAGGAAGGGGGAGGGGGGTGGAGAGGATTTGGCCCTATGGCGCCACTGCAATGCCATAGGCATACATTAACACGGGGTCCGATTCTGGGGGGGTCTACCCCGACCTCGGCGAGGGGTCTACCCCTGAAAAATCCAAAATTTTAGGGGGGTCTGCCCCGATATTAGCAAAAATTCCGAATTTTTAAGGGTTTTGACCAAAAATTAGCAAAAAATGGCAATTTTTAGCAATTTTTAAGAAAGTTTTTGAAAAAATCGCTAAAATTTGCTAAAAATTGCCAATTTTCAGTGAAAATTGCTGAGGGGTCTACCCTTTTTTCCTTTCTGGACAAGAGGGTCTGCCCTTTTTTCCTTTTCGCTGAGGGGGTCTACCCGTTTTCGTCGGTCTGGGGGGGGTCTGCACCCCCCCCCCATTCCCCCCCCCCACGTTATCCTATGGCCATAGGTTACCAGGGTCAGTTGATACTGGCTAGGTTTCGGAACTACCTCCCCCAAACCCAAATATACAAACTACATTATCACATGCTACTACCACCTTTTCTTGTAGTTAGAAAGAGATCTATACATCATTTTGAAGCTTATAATGAGACCAAGACCAACAAACCAAATTGAGCCAAGTTTTGTTTGGTTTTTAAAGAAGTGCCCCTAAACACATCTTTGCTGTTGAACACGCTCTGGGGTAGTCTGACTTATTTTCAGGCCAAAATTTATAGGGGGGCGATATGAGGGGCTCAAAGTTGCCCCCCATCGATGGGGAGGGCTCACCAAAAATGGGGGCATATTTTTTATAAAAGTTTTGCAAATGTTTGTTTTTTGTGTGAAATTGCCAACAATCGCTGAAAAAATGACTAATTTTAGGTGTTTTTTAAGCTAAAATTGCGAAAATTTCGTTAAAAATTCGGCGACGCCGGAAAAAGTTTTGACAATTTAGAGTAAAAAAAGTGAGATTTGGTTGGGGGAGATCGCAGAGTGGGACCCACCAGTAAAAAGCCAGGTTGTGTCGGAATGAAATGCCGTTATTCGCGGATTCCAGCCGGCTGATTATTCTGATTCTCGTTTATTTCAGACACTGATTTCCGCGGGCTGTCTATGGAGAAAACCCTAGATTCTCTGCTGATAATTTTGAAGGAAGTCCATCATATTCTGAAGCAGCATGAGTCGATTCTGGCCAATTTCGATTCGTTACCGTCAGATTTGGAAAAACTGCAGGATCTTCATTCGGTTAGTGCAGGTTTTCTCTTTGTTGGTATTGGTTTGTAGTCTAATAAGAAAATAAGATAATTGACGATGAAAAATTCTGGCCTTGGTGTGGGGGATCGATCCTACCACCCAACTTCGACTAACTGGACGGACGCACCTCTACCGATTGAGCCACCCAGGCGAGCTGCGATTGAATCTACCCTCTTGAATTAGAACTCCTTCAAACCCAAATTCATTCCTTGCCCCAGCTAACTGCGGGTTAGCGGAGCTGCTCTCTGTGCTAGCTTTTGCTGCGAAGCTCAAGATGGTAGTTGTATTGTTTGCTAGGTTTTTGACCAGATTTTTTGGGTATAAAATTATTTCTTTGCGTTGTCTGGTTCCTGGGATTATTCTAAGGGGTGGGGGTGATAAACGACCTCACCCCAGATCCACCCAAATTCCCTCAAAACTATAGGGTGCCCCGCGTGGTACCAAATTTTGCCCTGAAAATTTTACTCAGAAGTCCAAACTTTCAAAAACGTTCTGGCTCGTTCTCTTTTTTCCTTTTGATTAAAAATTTACTTTTACAATGCATGCTTGAAAAATAGAGACAGTTTTAGCACAAATCGATAGAGTAGCACAAATAGAGATAGTTTGTGATCCCGCTTCAAATTCAACTGTCAAACATTTTCGGCTTGAGATTAAGTAAAAAGGAAAAGGTTTGCCTCTGGAGATATTATACTGACCGTCCTGCAGTAGGGCGTAAGGTCCCCTGCACATCCCAGATTCTCAACCATAGAGCCAGGAGTAGTATAATACCTCAAACGATGACTGCGTACGTGGAAGGGGTGACCCTCCCACACAGACTTCGGTTACCTTGGCTTCCCACCGTGGTGATACCCACTTGTCTGTCGTGTTAAGTGCTGTTTAATTTGGTGATTTCTTTTGGAGACATCAACTTTGAACCGCTAATACCCATTCATTATTTGGAGTTAACAAGCCATTTTTACGCCATTATTAAGATGAAGCTAGCCAGATTTCTTCTTCTTTTTGTTTCAGGCACGCTCAGTGAATCTAATTTGCTGCCTGTTCGGGTAAGGAATAATCAAAAGGTATATTCACATTATCAAGAGTACATAATATAAGAGTGTGCCTAGCTAACAGACAAATGTGTGTTGTAGAGGCTAGATTTAATCTACCACTAACAAAGAAATCCAACGGTAGGGTCAATCAGCTCATTAAATGTGTATATTTCCGCCAAAAGTATTCAGACCAAAGATCTTTTCTGTTCCTCACTCTTCTCTACAGTGTTCAGCGTTAATATACTGAGGCGTCATTCTCTGTAACTACCAACATAATTGGGGGGGGGGAGATGGGAGACCTACTAATCAAGTTTCAAAAGATTTATCCTAAGTTGAGCTAGCACCAAGAGTACATAATATAAGAGTGTGACACTAGGCACACTCTATGTTATCAGAGCAAAAACTATGCTCTGCTCGCTAACGGCCCACCCCACCCCCGCAAATCAGACCCATCACTTCAAAGAATTTTGAGCGCTATGTTTATGTTCTAAAAGCTCGAAGCAGGCGCAAAATTCGCGCACGCACTGTTTGTGTTTTCGAGCTTAAGGGGGGGTCACTTTTTTGCCAATTTTTCGTCCATCTCCGATATTGCTCATTCTCACATATTTTGTAGTCCCA
Source organism: Trissonchulus latispiculum (assembly GCA_030248195.1). NCBI lineage: Eukaryota > Metazoa > Nematoda > Enoplea > Enoplida > Ironidae > Trissonchulus > Trissonchulus latispiculum. The sequence goes on along the minus strand of JASAND010027255.1, from coordinate 3,313 downwards.
TGGGTCCGCGAAACAAGACAAGAGCGTTTTGCGAAATATTGCTTCTATCGTTCTGTACAGGCCCTCAAAGGTGACCTCGACATGTGTTAAACATAGGAAAATGAAAAAGTTAGGTTAAAAAGTTTGTGGCAGTAAATTTTTTCGCTGTATAAGAGTCAGAACTCTGAAACCTTTTCAGAACCATTAAGGACATATTGTAGAGTGCAGCTATCTCCTCTGAAGCGATTCTGTTCAGTATTGGATTTTTGGCGAATTTTTAAAGTCAGAATTTTTTAATCACAGCCATTACAGTTCTACAAAACCGGATTCCTGAACTCTTGCTTCATCCTAGACGATTGTATACAAACGTATCGATGGCACTTCCATATTCTGTTCTTCAATATTTACTGAAGGTTTCAGAGACTATTATGCTAGTGCTACTGAAGCTTGTGCTAGTACTGTATTTCTCGAGGTCACGCTGAGGCTACAGCATTCAGCTTCATGTTCTTAAGCTGTATCAAAGTGTTTCTTAGCTAGCTAGGTAATCGCATTCTCCGTATTGTAATGTCAAATAAGTGTTGATCCTGTTGCTGAGGTGAATTGATTCTTAGTTTGCTGTGATGTTTCAGAGATGTAATGTCCCAGCTCCTGTTGCTGCTTGTTGCTCCTTCTGTCAATCTTTAGCTCGTCTGGCTCCTGTTTCAATCTTTTCTTCTGTCAATTGAATGCGTCTGTCAATTACCTACTTGTGACATGTAATGGCCTTGTGACACACTTGATCTGGCTTCGCACGAATTGTTCAGATAGCTGTGGTCACCAATCACGTAAATGCGTATTGCTCCTGGTGCAATCTCAGAGAACATGCTAGCAATGTAGTTAGCTTCATTTGTTGATGTATTTTTTTTTTTTTCTTTGTTATTCTAGTGGTGGTGGAACCCACCAGAGCCTCCCAGGGCTAGTGGCATGCTGGTGCTGGTAGGTACCAATCTTTGTAGCCTAGTTGATAATCTGATGAAATTGCATTCAATGACCTGATCTAATTGCTAAATGATAATATGCCATACCTGTGGGCTACAAGCAACAAGAGAAGAACTACTTATTTGAAATGGAAAAATCCTACGGGCATTTTAAATCAAACAGTATGAATCAAATTGACAATCAGACTGTAACGCTTTCAGCTCATAAAAATTATGTGAAGAAATGAGTCCGCACAACATCTTGATAATCTTAACATACATTATAAGGCTTGCCACATTAGCTTTTATTCAGTCATTTTTGAATGGCATTTCGAAGACTAACTGTTACAAGGCTTTATATGCTTGCACAGACTCTCTGTTTGTGTAAGTCATTTCCCAAATATTTGTAATAATATTGGTTTATTGAATTAACATTCATGCAAACTTAAAATGTTCTTGATCTCTTCTTCAAAAGATTGGTATGTATAATGTTGTCTGGTTTGTCTTTGGGTTTGAAATATCGGCACCGTGGTGGTGTTGTGCTAGTGAGCCCCACATCAACGAAGAAGACGTCGAGAAGAGGAACCCCTCGGCAATTTCGCATTGAAACACACTGCCATTTTTGCAGACGCAAATTCGAGTCGAAGACTTAAGTACGGCGCCAAGACCCCGTGTTCAACTGCCTATTGCTGTCGCTGCTATGTTCACCGCCAGCATGGCTGTGCCTCCACAATGCGGCCTTCTTGGTCATCGATGTTGACGGACAACGTTTTCCAAACCGATGACAACGCGAATGTTTTCGAGACCTTGGTTGGTCTCCTAACAGGGGTGTTCGCTCTGAAAATGGGAATGCCTGCGTGGCTTCCGATGTCGACAGTGTTCTGGCTGCTCTGCTGCTGCAAGTATTCGGAAATGAGAGCTCCGCCAGTTGGAGATCGTCGACTTCCTATAAGCATCGAGGAAGCTTCGTCGGTGGAATTTCTTCACTGCCGACAATTCGTTGTGATGGCTGAAAATCGGCTGACGGCACACGGCCAGAAATTTCTCAACAAATTCGGCAAACTGGCTGAAATTGCCGAAAACGTGGCGGGAAATGGAAGAGCAGATGATGGAGAACTGGTAAGCTGGAAAAATGATTTGCCGAGTCGGAAAAACGACATCTTCTTGGAGAGAGAGACATGGGGAGGGAGGGGCTCACAAATACCTCACCGAGCTACTGTAACAGTGCGTGGAGACGGCATGTGCAGCTCGACGAGATATGCCGAGAGCTTGAACAAAGTGTCTCACATGCGCGGACAGATAGAAAGATTCTTTGAGATAAGCAGCCAATCTGTCCAACCATTTGAGCCACGCTCCACTGACTGCTGAAGCCATACTGTAGGCTGTACTCATGTTTCTCAATTAATGTACTTGTTAGAGGAGACCAAGCTGCAGCTTCATGTCATTTATAGTAACCCTGGCAAGCGCAGCAATTACCACCGGCCGCGAAAAGCTGTCAAAACTGCATTTGCTGTACATCCGGAACTGGGATGCTCCAGGTGACAAATTCAGCGTGATGTTGTGCAATCCACTGACTGTAGGTAACTTCGTAGTGGCGACTACAGTGTGGCTGACCTGAATGTGCCCAGTGATGTTGTGCAGCGTAATCAAATAGTAATAGACAGTACGAGATGCGCCACCTCCCGTAACTCTCCACCTGGTCTCGCATCTGGTGACCAAGGCAGGCCTGGTTTTCAACTGTGATTTCCTGTGTCCCAGCTGGGCCTCCCATGGTCACCCAATCTTACAGTTATCGCAGCTTGCCTTTTGGCCTCATGTCCAGCTTCCTGGCACCCCAGACATGCAGACATCTGTTGACCCTGGAAGGAGGAAGCCGGCCATCTGGAAAAGTGAGCTGATGTGATGCTGACTGGCAGGATGCTTTAGTGGCTTTGCCAGGCAAAGCCTCCTGGGTTTGAGGTTGTATCTACTGCACTCATCGTATAAATAAGTAGCAGCCCTCATGGCCAACGTGGAGGTAGAAAGTGCTGCAGCATGCACAGCAAACTGAGAACTTCAGGATGCTGACAATTACAGACCAGCCATGGTGACCGATTATCCTCCGACTGCTGCTGCATGTTCAAGGAAGTAGAGTATGAAAGAATAAAACGAGAGCCACCAAGACCAGGAACTCCAGGTGGGGTCTGGGACAAACTGAATGATGTTTTCAGCGTGGCGGAGCGGTCCCCAACCCACTGCAGCTGCACCCACTGGCCATGTTATCAACACCAAAAATACCTAGGACATTGATTGGCTACAGGTGAATTTTGAGTCCATACCACCAACATTCTGTGATGTGCAACGTCAAGTACGGTCATACCATTATAGACCATTTGTCT
>JASAND010027252.1:0-17481 GCA_030248195.1 Trissonchulus latispiculum | reverse complement strand
TTTCCGAAATACGACTTTTTGTATTCTAATAATACGATTCTAGCACTTGCATTGCAATCTCGATTCAAATTTGAGATTTCCGGTCAGGGCGGTTTTTTCCCAATTTCTGAAAGTTTGGCGGCAACTGATCAAGTCAAGTCGTTTGCCAACAACGCGCGCGGCACAAAACACTAACAAGGTTATGACAGCTCCTAGTGCCGATGTTTCCATGTGTTAGATAGAACCTCCGCCGACCTTTATCTCAGGCCATGTAGCGGAAGATGTGTCAGGAAAACATATTAATACATAACGAAACTCCTGGACTTTGTAAGTACACAAAAAATTGAGCATATAAGTACAAAAAATGATGCAAATAAGTAGAGCGCACACAGGAATTAATTTCATTCCCTGAACGCGCGCCCTCGGATGAAATTCCATAAAAGCGGTTCCAAGTTTTTCAATTTCGATTTGAAACTTTTGAACGAGATGGATCCGTTAGGTGATTCGAAAATTCGGATGGTAAAGAATTGCAAACATTAATCACCCTATTAAAAAAGAAAGATTGAGCATGAACTATACAGCTATGACTGTATTTATTCGAAAGATCTCGTTAAGCTTCATATTTTTGTTTTTAAAGCAACGTTCTAGCTTTTCTCTACCGTGAGATATAGCCGATTTTCTTGTTTTTGGCGTCGAAAAGTTGTGATTTTTGCAGAAATCAAATAATCCATTATTTCTTGAACTATGCAAGCCATAAAATCAAACTAATGGCGTCGATCTGAAGATCTCATAGGGGCTAATTATCCGACGCATGACCGTCTTCCAACAGCTATCCCGTAGGATGCTATCATAAAAAATGTAGTTTTTGCAGATACACGACCAATTGTTTTGCAAAGATTGTGGAGCATACACCATACAAGCTGGAGGGCTGATACTTAACGGATGTGTTCTGCACATATATACCCAGGTGAGACTTTTAGTTACCCCGATTATTGCTTTCTAGCTAAAGTAATCGCTTGACAAATTTGGAAAAGTAGGCAAAATACAGGTTACGCACACGTTTCAGCTTATTTCTCGATAACGAAGAGCGATTTCACAATAAATAAAAAATCGTCCCAGCTATTTGATGGAGGTATAGAATGATATAACCGATGTCTCGCGAAAAAATTTATTTGAGTATGCAAAAAATTTGGAAAATTAGAAAAAACGAATGAATAGACATAACATGTTAACATTGTGGCCTGAAAGAAATGGACTGAACGAAGTGAACTGTGCATGCAAGCTGATGTTTCCCGAAACACCATGGCACCTACTATTTCCGGAAGCACTATAGTACATTTACTGTATTCTCGGAACACTATTGCACACTACTCTCACATAGGTAAGCTTTCCCCACTTGGCTCTGAGTCAGAGCGCAGAGTGGCATGTCGTAGAATATCTTTGCACAAGATGTGTGAAGGACAATTTTGTAATGAAAAGCTTTACGTGCTATTCATATGAAGGTCTAATATCGACAAATTATATTATGGTATACGCTAATATGAGCTTCGTTGTAGGACAGGCTCATATGTTAAGCCGTTCCAACTTGATTTCCTTAATTTGCAACCTCGACGCCACTCATATGCATTTCACAGGCTAGTTTCCGTGTTTGTACAACCTGCCTGAGAGTACTCATATGTATTTTACATGCGACGAAGGAGCGTTTTTGGTTCTTGTATATACCATAGAAATATTACTTATTATATAATTCAGAAAATCAGGTTAGAGCACAAGCTCGCCGATTCTATTTCAATTTGCTTATTGATAGAATATACTTTAAAATTGTTAATCTGAATTTTGCTAAATTGAAATAATATATATCGAAGCCTTGGCGTAGACCTATGTTATTTCAGAATTTAGTGCACTGGTGTATAATTATATGTCAGTTTTAGCTCAAATATAATTGTTTAAATAGCAGGGAATACGTTTTTCCTGTTTGTTTAGCATACAAATAACTCAGTGCAGAGTGGAACAAAATTATTTAAAAATGATGCATGGAACAATAGCAAGGGTTTTAGAACATATTTTGAAGAAATGTTATTTATATATATATAAAATTTAAAAATACAGATGATAGCCAAAAAGAAGAAATATCTTTGAATGGCACCAGGCGAGATTGCGATTTAGTCAACTTTTTTTGAAACTTGTGAAAAATAAACTATATTAATCTTATATATTCAATGTTAAAAATTTTTTTATTGCAACCAAAGAAAAATATGCGTAAAAATGCAAAATTTAGCCTTTTACTAGAAAATTCCAATAATACATAAATATAAGTACAAGCTCAGCTCAGCTCTTGTATATAAACTTTTCTTATATATTTCTCCGTTAACAAATTTGTGCTCTTCCTAAACTTACCTTTTGTTCTTACCTGAGTTGTCTCAGTAGGTATCTGTGCTTCCATTGGGGCCGCCAGCTAGTTGTATACGCTTCACCACTTGTTTAATTTATATATGAATGTTATTATGTTGAGTTTATGCAACTAAGGGGCATTAGAATGGAAGTACGGATGCTAGAGGTTGGCCCCTCGACGCCATACAGGAGGATATAAAAACATTTTTATATCAATGAAGGCGTGTGAGGGGGTGGTTTCACCCTTCATTCATGCAATCCAGTCATCATCATCATCAGTGTGGTCTGGCGGAGCGAATCCATATAGCCGGACTAGAGACGTCCGGTACCCCTTAGGAAGTCCACAACTCCCTTGGGGATTCCCAGAGGACAGCCAATCCATTGCTGCAGTCAAGGTGGAGAATCCGGGGATTATCTTTAGCAGGGCATTCCAGGAGAAGATGTTCCAAAGTATCCTCATTCTGGAGACAGTCTGGGCAGAGGGGGATGGGTAGAGGGTGGGATTGACCTGTTGTCGGTACTGCGCCAGCAGCAGACACTTTCCAAATCGCAGTTAGGATAGCATAGTTCGTTCCGATTTCAGGAGACCAGCTTCGCATTTAACCGGAACTGGGCCCTTATCCTGGTAGATGATTTGGAGCGTGCATGGGAAAGACTTGAATACCACTCCGAGATTAGCGGTAACAGGTACCGCTGTGTCAGTCGACAAGAACCGCTTTCCCCCGCGTCCGGGCACCGTTGCGGGCTAGATGGTCAGCTCGCTCATTGCCATAGATGCCACAGTGGCTGGGCACCCAGACTATAGGGAATTTGATCCCAAATGATGACAGCCAGTTGAGGGAGGCCCAGATGTCAGATTCGGTTCGCGTGCACATAGTTCTAGGACCAGAAGCAAACCGCTGCACCGTAGACAGAGAGTCAGTGCAGATTCGAACGGTTTTGGTGGAGGACCAGCGGGCGTTGGATTGGAGCCAATGTAGGCCCTGCCTAAATGGCAAGAACTTCTGCCCGGTAGCTGGAGCGAAGGATCCAGCTGGGTAGGCGAGGTGCCTCCGTCGGCCGGTGGCTGATTCCATGACATAGACACCACATCCGCCTCTTTCTGTCCCTCCAGAGGCAGAACCATCTGTCCATAGGGTATGGTCTACTGGTGGTAACCGGTCAAGTATTCCTGTGCAGCTTTCTTCTTCTCCATTGGGGGCGTGTCCTGAGGGCATGTGAGGCGGAGCAAGTCATCGGTAACGAGATGTGCTGATTGTCCCCAGGGAGGCATGGGGGGAAGTCTACACAGAGGTTCTCTTGGGGAGTCTATTTAGTCGGGTGGATTCAGAGGTTGCCGGCGCCCTGGATCGCCAGCTCGGCTGGGATTTGGAGAGTTCGTTGGCGGCCGGCCGGCGGTTGGATTGTCTGGAACTGGTGGCTGTTTTCTGGCTGGCGCTGGTTCTTTTCATACGTTCGTGCGATTTCGCTGCCAGAAACTGTATCCGGAGTTTGAGTGGCATTATCCCTGCTTCCGTTTGCAGGGCCTCAAGAGGGGATGCACTGTGGCAATCAGTGATCAGTCGACACGCCCTGTTCTGGGTCTTTTCTGCCGTGCAGGTGTGGGTTGGAGGCTGCATTGAGGCCCCACGCGCCCGCACAGTATTCAAGGGCAGACCGGACGAAAGTGACGTAGACGGTCCTGAGATCCTCTTTGGTCAGTCCCCAGTCCTTCCCAGACAGGGACGACAGCACGCGCATTCGATAGGTCAGCTTGACTTTGAGGTTGGTGACATGTGATCCGAAGTTGAGGAGGTGGTCAAAGGTGACACCCAGAAAGGTGACGGTGTCCCGACAAGGGCTCGGTTCTCCGTTGAAATCGAGGCTGAGACGGCGTTTGGCTTCTGCATTGTGTGTAGTGAATGCCATCGATTCGCATTTTCCCACATTTACGTGTATATGACACTTCCTGGACCATCAGTGGAGGATATTCAGGGCTGACTGGAGCAGTTCCTGGGCAGCACCCAGGTCTTCATCTTGTGTCCAGAGGGCTAGGGTCGTCCGCAAATAGTGAGGCAGACACTGCCTCGGGCATTCTGTCCAGTATATAGCTGATGTAGACGATGAATTGGAGGGGTGACACAGGCTGATGCCCTGACGGACCCCTTGATGCATAGCCCGAAAACTGCTGCGTTTTCTTCCAATTTTCACACATGCCCTTCGGTCCACCAGAAACTGATGAATCCGTTTGACAGTGCAAATAGGCAGGCCAGATCTAATTAGCTTATTGATGAGCCCGTCTTTCCACACGGTGTCGAAGGCACGAGAGAAGTCACCATGAGGGCTAATGCAGTTTGTTTGGCCTTCCTCTGGTTGGAAAATCCGTCGACGACTGATTGTGGGAGCCTGAGCACCTGGTCTTCAGCGCAGGCTCCGATCCTGAATCCAGCTTGCGCTGGAGTGAAGAAGTTCGTCGATTCGAGGAAATATTGGAGACGCCGTTTGACCATCGACTCCCATGAGTTTGGATATAGCAGGGGTCAGGCTGATCGGGCGATATAAACTAATCAACTCAGCCTGTTTCCCCTTTTTAAGAATGGGAACCACCATTGCCTTCTTCCAGGAGGCTGGGATTTCGCTGTGGGTCCAGGAACGGTTGAATAGCCTGAGGAGGGATTCCCGGCATAGCGGCGTTGAGTTCCTGATCATTTCATTTGTGACTTCATCCATGCCCGGCGTCTTCTTAGTTCTAAGGCACGAGATGACTGATTCCAGCTCCGAAGGTGAGAAGGGGCTGCAGATGTTTTGTTCTGGCATGCCGCAGGGACACGGGTTCTTCAGCAGTGATCTGTTTCTTCTCTTCATGATCACTGCATCCCGGCGCGGGTTCGTCCGGCTGACTGCGGCATACTCCGTAGCAAAAGCTTATGCTTTTGCGGCATCCGTGAGCAGATGCCTTCCGGATTTGATGATGGCACCACTGGAGTCATTGGAGCATTTCCATCAATACTTCGAATCGTCCTCATTACCTTGGCCGGATTTGACCGTAGACTCAGTCCGGATGCACAATTTCTCCAGTCCTCGCGTTTGGCAGCGACGATCATCTCCCGCAGCTTCCTGGTCTCAACAGTCTATTGCCGTTTCGCCTGGTCATCGTTGTTTGCCTGCTTTCGCCCTGCACAGCCTTGCCTGATCGCTGAGTTCAGGGCACCAGAATGCTTTGGCGTCCAGCCTTCCGGCGGTTTTCGGAATTGCAGCCTTCGCGGCTACTTGGAAGGATGCTGAGATGGCGGACAACAGGTTCTGTGCAGTTCGTTCTTCTTAAGGCGGCAGGCAGCTGGTCGTCCAGATTTTCCGGAACTTAGCCCAGTCAGTTTTTCTGAAGTTGTAGCGCATGGGCTTCTTCTGATTTCTGTGGCTGGTGACGCAGTTCAGGCGTAGGCAGATGGGCATATGGTCGGAGACTGTATCTTCGAGCAATGACCATACAAACTTTCCATCCCATCTGTTCCCAGAACCGTCAGGTCTGGCACTGACTGGGCTGTAGCTTTAGTTGAGATTCCAGAGTTGGCGACCACCAAATTGTTCGCAGGGATCCAGTCCTCCAGATCCTCGCCTATGCTGTTGGCCGGTTGGAATGGGTCCCACAGTACACTATGGGCATTGAAGTCGCCCAAGAGGATAGTGCTGCTGGTGCTGGGGAGGGGTCCAGGGTCGAAGGACTGGGAGCGCAGGTCGTCCGCGGTACGGATGATCGGAGGTACGTACATGGAGGTGACTGGTATAAGGTTCCCGTTTACTTGAAGTCGCACCGCAACGGCGTCAGTGTAGTCGTCCGAGGTCGCAGTCAGTGAAGTGTCGATACGCAGATATTCGATGCCCTTCCGCACGAGCAGGGCGGTACCGCCCCCGACGGGCGTTTGGGTAGTCAGTCGCTGGTCTCGTTTCCTGTAGCAATGTTATTCGTTGAAGTCCGGGAGTCGCAACTGGTCTCCCTCTGTTAACCAGGTTTCCTGGATAGCGTCAACATCGATCTGTTCTTCCTCCAGGGTTTTTTGGAGGAATAGCCTTTTGGCGGAAGAGAGGGCTCCCAGTTCCACTGCAAGAATCTGAGCTCGCTGCGGGGACGATGAGCGTTTTCACCGCGACGACTGACGGAGCCTGTCGTGTTGGTTGACGAGGTGGATGGCGGCTAGGCCTACTGCACGCGGGGCTGGGGTAGGTATCACTGAGGTAGGTGGTAGGAGGGAAGTGGGAGCCTGGGAGTGATCAGGTCTGGTGCAGCGACTGCACCGGAAAGTGTCTATAGTCCGCTGAGAGAGTCCCCGGCTGAAGCAGCCAGGTGAGATCCCACTACACATTCCATCATGCACCCAGAGCTGACAGACTGTGGAGGGCAACTGATGGAGTAGGAGCGACGGCTGACCGGCAGCCCGCAGACTGCGCAAGGCTATCGCGGACCCGGGTTTGGTTCAACGTCTCCAGCCATCAGCAGCAGCCGGGCGAGGTAGGCTGGTTTGCCTGGGCCGGCTGAGAAAAACAGGGCTGGAGGGGGGTAGCAGATTGGCTGTCCCGGCGTAGGGATCCAAGGAGGGCAGGCGCGCTCCCAAACCAGGGGCAGCCCGAGAGGGGAAGCCATTTGGTGAGCCAGAGGCTGTAAGCATCTTCCACCTGCTGCCACAGGCAGCTTCCATTTGAGACGCCATTCATTCATTCATTCATTCATTCATTCATTCATTCATTCATTCATTCATTCATTCATTCATTCATTCATTCATTCATTCATTCATTCATTCATTCGAATTTAGTCATTCATTCATACAGGTCACCCAAAATTTAAGGTGGTCATTCCCTTTGGTGACATAAAGTTTGCACAATTATTACTCATTCATTGCTTAGAGTTAAGAAGCCATTTTTATATCAAAATGTAGCTTGACATTTTCTCTTTTTAATGCATGCCACGAAACTAATGTTGCTTTTCCAAAATACTTTTATCACATTTTAGAAGAAGTATAATTTTCCAGAATTTTTGCAGACTCAAGTAAATTTTTTCGCGAGACATCGGTTATATCATTCGATACCTCCATCAATAGCTGGAGCTAGAAAGCAGCAATCGGGGCAACTAAAAAATCGTCCCTGGGTATATTTGTGCAGAACACATTTGTTCAGTATCAGCCCTCCAGCTTGCATGATGAATGCTCCACAATCTTTGGAAACAAATTGGTCGCGTTTTTGCAAAAACTACATTTTTTATGATAGCAGCCTACAGGATAGCAGTTGGAAGACGATTATGCGTCAGATAATTTGTCCCTGTGAGACCTTCAGATCGACGACCTTAGTTTGATTTTATGGCTTGCGTAGTTGAAGAAATGTTGGATTATTTGATTTCTGCAAAAATTACAAGATTCGACGCCAAAACAAGAAAATCGGCTATATCTGACGGTAGAGAAAAGCTAGAAACTTGCTTTAAAAACAAAAATGTCAAGCTCAATGAGATCTTTCGAATAATTATAGTCATAATTGTATAGCAGCTGCCAAACGTTCAGAAATTGGGAAAAACCACTCTGACCGGAAATCTCGAATCTATGAATCGGGATTGCGCGAAGAGTGTTAGAACGCTAAAAGAACTTATTTCGAAAAGTTTCATTAAACTTCATCTTGATTTACGCCGCCAAACAACAATATGTGCCCAAAAGGAATCACCACCTTAAGGTGGTAGTACCACTACCGGGGTGGACTTTGAACAGATGCTGTGAACTAAATTTGGCAAATTTGTTCTTTATCATGTTTTGTACCATATGAGTCGACCTACGACGCTGCGGGGACTGGCTTGCTGCCTACACAATAGGAAATGTATTAAAAGCATTAAATTTAAATATCTCCTTCAATCCTTTATGAAATCATTTGAGATTTTCCGCATATGGTTAGTTTACATATACGCTCAGGCCGTTTTTTTAGTTTTTCGTAAAAGTGAGTTTTCCGTTTTTTAGCGTATTTCGAAAATTTGTAAGTTTTATATCTTGCTTAGTATTGCTTTTTTCCAAAAACCAAGAAAACGGCCTGAGCGTATGCTGATGCAAAACTTATCTGCAAAATTTAGTACATGTTGACTGAAGGAGTGACGAGAAAATCAAAAACGAAAATTCTGTAATTTTTCATTGTTTGCTTTGGTTTTCGAAATTTCCAATGCTTTCAAGCAGCTGCAAAGTGTTTTCTATTAAATAATGCACATAAATAACGCAACAGGAACCGTTAAAACCCAATAAATTTAATTTTCGGATAAACTGTTCTTACTTTACATTATGTGTGCAAACGGTCAACGTAATTCAGCTACATCTAAAAACACCTGTAACTTTTGATGAAAACCACGTACAGAAGAGATATGCACATCATTTTAAGGTGGTGATTCCCTTTGGTCACAAAAGTTTGCACCATTATTACTCGTACATTACTTGGAGTTAAGAAGGCATTTTTATATCAAAATGTAGCTTGATATTTTCTCTTTTTAATGCATACCATGAAACTAATGTTGCTTTTTTAAAATATTTTTGATACATTTTAGAAGAAGTATAATTTTCCAGATTTTTTGCAGACTCAAGTAAATTTTTTCGCGAGACATCGGTTATATCATTCGATACCTCTATCAAATGGCTGGGGACGATTTTTTATTTATTGTGAAATTGCTCTTCGTTGTAGAGAAATAAGCTGAAATGTGTGCGTAACCCGTATTTTGCCTACTTCTTACAAATTTGTCAAGCGATTACTTTAGCTAGAAAGCAGTAATCGGGGCAACTAAAAAAACGTCCCTGGGTATATTTGTGCAGAACTCATTTGTTCAGTAGCAGCCCTCCAGCTTGCATGGTGAATGCTCCACAATCTTTGGAAAAAAATTGGTCGTGTTTTTGCAAAAACTACATTTTTCATGATAGCAGCCTACGGGATAGCGGTTGGAAGACGATCATCCATCGGATAATTTGCCCCTCTGAGACCTTCAGATCGACGCCCTTACTTTGATTTTCCGGCTTGTGTAGTTCAAGAAATGATGGATTATTTGATTTCTGCAAAAATGACAGGTTTTCGACGCCAAAACAAGAAAATCGGCTATATCGCACGCTAGAGAAAAGATAGAAAGTTGCTTTAAAAAGCAAAAATGTGAAGCTCAACGAGCTCTTTCAAATGAATATAGTCATAACTGTATAGCTGCCGCCAAACTTTCAGAAATTTGGAAAAACCGCCCTGATCGGAATTCTCGAATTTTTGAATCAGGATTGCGCGGAGGGTGTTAGAACGCTAAAAGAATGTATTTCGGAAAGTTTTGCCAAATTTCATCCTGATTTGCGCCACCAACCAACAATTTGTGCCCAAAAGGAATCACCACCTTAAAGCGCTTTTTGCGCTCTTTCACATGGTTGAGTCAAATATGTCATATAAAGCTTATATTAAATTTTGATTATTTGCGCATGCGCAAAGCCATGATGGTAGCTAGCCAATTATGCGCTCGCTGACAAGAAAACATTGTGCAAAGATAGCCTGCCATCCTAGCTTACCTCTACTAAAGTTTTGTCAAGATTTCTTCATTCATACCAAGATCATGCAGAAAATCCCGCTAGTGGTACTACCACCTTAAAAGCTGATATTCTAAACAAGTCCAGCTTTTGAAGCTGATGTTACCTAAGTTCATAGCCAGATACAGCCAAATTTTGGAATAATTTAGACAAGAACAGTAATTTTCAGAAAAACTATTTGAATTTATCTATTGAATACAGGGAGAATAAAAGTATATATGCAAACAAATATTGTAATAGATATCTTACGTGCGTAAGAATTTCGATGGCATCATCATTTTCGTGACAATTTTTTATATTTTGAGTTTTGAAAGTGCTGCAACTTTTCTTGGAGCTCTGGTGAAGTTGACACTTTTCATTATGACTAAAAATTGTCAGGTAAATCAGATAAAAATTGAACTCTGTTTCTGGCTATTTTCCCGAAAGCTGTTAGAACAATTGTATCTATTGTTAGATAAACTAATTAATTTATTCAGCTTAACTAAGAAATTACTTTTTATTTGCCAGTAAATTTCCTTTAGAAATCAAATTGCATTCGATTAAGTCATTCATCGAAATGTTCTGTAATAAAGTAGAGAACCGAGAATATGATCGAATACAGCATGAATATATTAAACATAGTATATATATATATTCATACCGCGTATTATTATTCATGTTCATATTATTAATGTTTTAAAGCTAAAATAATGATATACAGTTTAACTAATTATATATCCCTATTCTAGGTAGTGCGCCAAAATTTTTCAAAACTTATCTAAAAACGCGCTAAAAAATAGCGCTATTTTTAGTAATCGCCAAAACAGTTCGTTTTTATTGCAACAACAGAGCTTAAATATATAGGCAAAAATCGACTAAAAATCTCCAGAAAGGCCTTCTAAAAGGCCTTTTTGAAAATTTGGCCTTCTGATTGATTTTTTCAGGGCAAAAGTTGGTACCAAAAGGGGCACCCACTTTTTTGGGGGAGAAGGGTGTTTATGGCCTATGGGGGCCCCCAACAGCAACACCCCCCCCCCCCTACTAGAAATAGGCCCAGAACTATACTAAACGTGCTCAGAAATTGATAAGTACTAAAATAGACGATTTTTGACCAAAATATCCCGGCGACCCGGAAGATTTTTTGATATTTTGACCAAAAAAATCCTTAAAATTTGGCATTTTCTGGGGGTCAGTAGCGGCGCCAGGATTTTTTGAAGTGGGGGCCCGACCCAAAAATCCGACGACCTTTTTTTGGGAAATACGGGAAATTTTTGGGTTTTTGGAAATTTGGGCCCCCCCCCCCCCCCCCCCCCCCCCCTAACACCTATGCCCCTGGCGCCGCCACTGGTGGGGGTCCGTGTGGAGGGACAGAGGTCGAGTGGGGGAACCCAAAAAGCACACGAAGCCCATTTCCAGAAAACAATTGGAAAAAAGTTTCTAATGTTTTTCTATAACTTTTCTGATTGTTTATCAAAATTGTTTCTACAAGTTTTCTATATTTTTCTAATTGTTTTCTTGTGGTTTTCTAAATAATTTGTGTTAATTTTTTCTAACCAGGCACCACTTTCTAATTGTTTTCTGAATTATTTCTAATTGATTACATAATATTTTCTTATTTCTTTCGAATTAATTTCCTAATAAAAGTTAACATTTTCTTATTGTTTTCTAAATAATATCCATTGTTTTCAAAAATGTTTCTAATGATTTCTGATTGTTTTCAGAAACGCCCCTCCGTAGCTTGCAAATTTTTCTAATTGTTTTCCAGATTATTTCTAATGTTGATTCGGCGATATCTCACTGCTGCTTATCACCACTAATGCCACTAACAATTTATGGTTTGGGATTTGGTCAAAGAAAATCTAATTTGGGAGAGGAGGTATATATATAAAACATTTCTCTTTAAAAATTTTAAGACAAAATGCTATTTTAATTAACTGCCCAAAGCCTAAAAATAGTGATTATTCTTCATTTTAAGCAAGATGTTAAAGAAAATTTGCAAGATTTTTGAGTGAAACGTCAGAAATTCTTAGGGTGGGTCTGGCAAACTGGGCTTATTCTAGCATTTTTTCTTGCCCCCCCCAAAAGTCCGAGGGGCAAGGAAATTTTGGGGGGGGGGCGAAAATTTTTCTAAAAATATGCTAAAAATAGCGCTATTTTCTGCCATGTACTGTAAAAGTTGATTTTTGTTGCAAAAAAACCAGATTTAGTGTTAAAAAGGCAAAAAATGAGTAAAAATCTCCGATGAAGCCGGACAATTTTTGAAAATTTGGCCTTCTGAGCGATTTTTCAGGGCAAAATTTGGTACCAAAAGGAGCACCCACTTTTTGGGGGGGATTTTTAAGGGGGGACGATTTTGTGGGGGAGGGTGTTTATGGGGGGCCCGCTCCCCCCCCCAGTAGAATAAGCCTAGGCAAATTTGGTTGGGTGGGGTTTGGGATTCGTCGATTAGGTGATGGGGCCATATTTACTTAATTTAATTAACATATACAAGCGCGGAGGGAAAAACTACCCTGGAGGGTGTGTTAGTGCAGGTTCCGCTGCCTCTCAGCAAATTTTTGGGGGACTGAAAATTTTGGAATTTTTGGTCCCAACTCCCAACATGTGGGTTAGAGAGGGTCAACCCTGAACTACTGAAAAGACCTATATATGTATAGCCACTAGCGTAGCCAGAAAAAAATTTCGGGGGGGGGGATGCAAAATTTGGGGGGGTGGGGGTCTGGGGGCGGAGCCCCCCAGAAGCTGAGAAATTTTTCTATTTCGTGACCTTCGTGGAATTTTTACAGAGCATCCTTTGAAATTACAATAATATATATTTAAGACGCAGTGCGTGTTCATGCTCCCAAATGATGCAGAAGCTAGTCAAACTACACCAAACAGGGTAATTGGTGCTCATTTTTTAGTGCAAAACACGTATTATTATGGTAGAATACACTTATTTCGCGCCGAAGGCGCGAAAATTTTTTGAAAAATTTGCGTTTTACACACAGCAGGAATAAAATTCCTGGGGGGCAACACAATTTCGGGGGGGGAACTCCCCCCTTTCCCCCCCCCCTGGCTACGCGCCTGTGTATAGCCATGGGGGGAAAAAAACCCACCCGCCTCCTGGGTCACGGGTTGGAGCTAGGAGCTCCAAAACATACCAGCAGAAAGCGCGACTCTTTCTAACCTATGTGTGCAAAGATCAGGTCATTTGGTTCACTCTTGATCATTTTATGACATTTTGAAAATGATACCTACTTTTTGGTCCAACCTTCCAAAAATTTGGCAAAAGTTTGGACCGATGTAACTTTTGACTGGGTTGGGCTAGAAAAGTTTTGCAAATATCTGCAATGATGGCAAGTCTTCCTCTTTGCACACAGCAAAAATTAGACCGATCCGATGCACCGTTAGACTGGCACATTGCCAAACGTGGCGGGGAAAAAACCCACTTTGGGGGGAAAAAACCCAACCAAATTTTTTTGAAAAATTTTTTACCAGCTCAACTGGGAAACAATTCGGGACTGTAGTACGATATTATCGAGGACGCTGCGTCACCCTATGCTGTCAGATTTGGACAATTTTGAATACTTGGGTAGCTAGAGGTATAAAACCCTAAAAGTGCAATTTCGCTGCTGGATGACCCAGCAGAGGTCTAATTGTGACTTTTAATAGCCAGTTGTACGTAAAAAACCATTCTCTACACGTTAGAATAATAAGTTTTATCAAATTACATCGTTTTTAGCATTTTTCAAAAATTGCCCTATGTTTATGTGTTAAACTTTATGAAACCTGTCCATTTGATGCTGCATTTTCAATGGCACATGAGATCTCAAAAAAAGCTACCTAGGTCGGGTTTTTTGACTCATACTAACTAAAAAAGAGTTGAATTTTACACAGGAAGTGTCAGAATCGCTCTACGACAATTTTTAGGACCTGTGAGGGGTGGGTTTATTTTCCCCCCATTGGGTTTTTTCCCCCGCTACTTTTTGCATTATACCGGCCTAACGGTACAACCTAGAGAAGTGCAAATGGGCTTAAAAGAAAGTTCTAAGTACGCCAAGTACGATGGTATATAGAGTTCTCAGCTAGCCCTTATAACAAAAAAGTTCCAGCCAAAATCCGAAAAAGTGGGTTTTCCCCCCATGGCTATATATACATAGCACTGGCGGATCCAGGATTTCGTGACGGGGGGGGGCGGTAAAAGTCTTCCAGCGGGGGGTCTGGAGGTCGGAGCCGGGCTTTCAAAAACTTTCCGGTCTCGGTCCGAGACCGAGACTTTTGGGTGAGCGAGACCGAGACTGGCCAAGTCTCGGCTTTTGGGCGAGACCGAGACCGAGACTCCCAACCCTGCGGAGCCCCCCCCCCCAGAAGTTGAAGAAATTTTTTGTGTTTGCAATAAAATCGGTCTTCGGATCTTGGTCTTCGGTCTTCGGATACAATCGGACTGAACAAATTTTTTAAAATTCTTGACATTTTTAGGCAAAAATGGTAATTTTCCCCGAATAATCGGATGCTTTTTAAGCTTTTCTTCACAAATGCAATAAATATATATGTGGTTAAAAATAAGAAAATTCGCGCCGAATGCGCGAATTTTTTTGGTTTTTTGCCCGTTTTCCTCTTTCTCTCCTTAATTTTTCCTACCTTCGAATCGCGACGGGGGGCGGCCGCCCCCCCGCCCCCTCCTGGATCTGCCCCTGGTACATAGCCCAAAACGGATTACAGTTTCACAGAGGATATGTCTGCACGATGGTGTATGCAATTTTTAACTAAAATAGGTATGGTTTGGCTTTAATGTGAAAGGACGCTTAAACTGCTGAAATCACGAAATTTCAAAAATTTCCAACAGTTTCCTATGTTAGGTAGTGCGCGTCAGCGCACTACCTAGAATAGGGAAAAAAAGGCGTATTGCGGCATCTTGGAACATAGTTTCCCCTGTTGCCGGCGGAGGAGTTGAGGTAGAGCCTTCATATTTTACCAGTAGAAACCCTTTCACGAGGGGTACATGCTGTGCAAATTTGAGCAAAATCGGCCGAGCCGTTTTTGAGATATGACAGATTCAATTTTTCAATGCACGACTTTCTCTCCATTTTTTCTTTTTTCCCCCCCACCCTAGAGGTCGGAGGTCTTAGATTTCCTATACCATATTGGGTTTTTTTTGAACAACTTTTTCCCCATTTTTGGGGAAATGAGTATGGAGTAGGTAGGGCCTCCCCATAGGTCTGTGTACATAGCAGGATTTCGATTTTTTCGAAGATGAACTTGAACTGGGGCAGGCCGATGGGTCTGAGGTTCGCCGAGGAGCATGGCCCCACGGCCCTAATTGCCATGGGGTATATGAATTTTGGATCTGGCCCCTGTAGTTTTCTGGCCAGGGGTCACTAGTTAACGTGTAAAAGGGGGGGTCTGGGCCTACGGAGTAGGCAGCCCTATACATAAGAGCTGCTGGGCTGAGGTTTCGTATTCGAATAGGAACCCCTATATGGTGAATCTAAATGGCCCATTAGTTTCGCTGTAGGACCTATCCATGTGGCTGGGGGGCACCCTGATGGTGGTGGGCCCTACCGTGTCGCAACTCCAACTTTAACCTCTTCTACAGAAATATCTACAGTGAGCAGCTCTCTCTTATTTGGGATTTGAGGTGGGGTGCGGGAGTACTACAGCATAGACTATAGTAGGTTTCGCCCGGACCCCTGTGGCGCCCTGGCCAGGGGTCCGGACCGTGGACCATGCCCAAAATGGCCAAAAATCGATTTTTCTAAAAGTGGCCAAGTTTGGTATCAAATGAAAGCCCTTGGTGAGGCGAACATTTTTTGTCATTGGAGGACCCCTCCAAAGTGGCCCCAGTGGCCTGTGGCGCCCTGACCAGGGTCCGGACCGGTCCAAAATGGCCAAAAATAGATTTTTCCAAAAGTGGCCATGTTTGGTATCAAATGAAAGCCCTTGGTGAGGCGAACATTTTTTGTCATTGGAAGACCCCTCCAAAGTGGTCCCAGCGGCCTGTGGCGCCCTGGCCAGGGTTCGGACCGGTCCAAAATGGTCAAAAATCGATTTTTCCAAAAGTGGCCATGTTTGGTATCAAATGAAAGCCCTTGGTGAGGCGAACATTTTTTTCATTGGAGGACCCCTCCAAAGTGGCCCCAGCGGCCTGTGGCGCCCTGGCCAGGGTCCGGACTGGTCAAAAATAGATTTTCTAAAAAATTTCCAAGTTTGGTATTAAATGAAAGCCCTTGGTCAGGCGAACATTTTTTCTCATTGGAGGACCCCTCCAAAGCGTTCCCAGCGTCCTGTGGCGCCCTGACCCAGGGTCCGGACTGGTCAAAAATCGATTTTTTAAAAAATTTCCAAGTTTGGTTTTAAATGAAAGCCCTTGGTCAGGCGAACATTTTTTCTCATTGGAGGACCCCTCCAAAGTGGCCCCAGTGGCCTGTGGCGCCCTGACCAGGGTCCGGACCGGTCCAAAATGGCCAAAAATAGATTTTTCCAAAAGTGGCCATGTTTGGTATCAAATGAAAGCCCTTGGTGAGGCGAACATTTTTTGTCATTGGAGGACCCCTCCAAAGTGGACCCTGCAGCCTGTGGCGCCCTGACCAGGGTCCGAACCGGTCCAAAATGGCCAAAAATCGATTCTTCCAAAAGTGGCCAAGTTTGGTACCAAATGAATGCCCGTGGCGAGGCGAACATTTTTTGTCATTGGAGGACCCCCCAAAGTGGTCCCAGCGGCCTGTGGCGCCCTGACCAGGGTCCGAACCGGTCCAAAATGGTCAAAAATCGATTTTTCTAAAAGTGGCCAAGTAGGGTTGGTTTTTTTCCGGAAAAAAAGTCGAGCGGAAAAAAAGTATATACTTTTTTTCCGGTTTTTTTCCGGTTTTTTTCCGAATTTTTTTCCGCTGTCCGAATCATGCCAGAGCTTTTCAAAATTTGTTTCTATAACATTTGAAGCCTGTCTAAACGAATATTTCGGCATATTAACGCTATTTGAACACTTTTATTAGCTTTTCGACGTATCCACACTAAGCAATTGTGAAAAATTTTGTCCAAACTAGATTTCAACAGACTATGGGAGCACTTCCCGGTTACCTTAGTTTCTGGGAGCAGGGGGAACTTTAAATAATTTTTCCGTGTGCATAATGCTGTATTCTTTCACAACTTTGGATTTTAGATGTTAGTATAAAGTTCGTTTGCTACAGTTTCCATTTACTAAAGATGTGCCACCAGGCAAGTTTTGCCTTAGCGGGTATAAGCAAGCAGGGCTTCAGTGTTGAAGCAACAATGAACTGTTGTAACTAAGAGCATAGCTGTTGGCTATGCTTAAATTGACCAGTTAACTTCAAAAATTAGTTTGTCGTTGAACTGACAATAATACTTCATAAATCTGAGTAGTTTATGACAGATAAAGAATACGTCAAATTAGTTCGGGCTTCAAAATTAGAGCAAACTCAAAGCAAAGCTAATAATTTGGAAAAAATGAACAAAATTTGAGAAAAATCACTAAAATTTTTCATTTGAACACTTCTAAAACTTCCCAGACTTATTAAATTTTTGCGACTTTTTTTCCGTTTTTTTCCGACCCTCCGGAAAAAAAAGGAAAAAAACGGAAAAAACCCTTTTT
>JASAND010027251.1:0-11534 GCA_030248195.1 Trissonchulus latispiculum | reverse complement strand
GGTTGCGTTAAACACTCGCTTTTGTGGGCACCCTTCCTTGGATATTTCAATGCCTAGGTTTTTTTGGTCAAAAATAGCGTCGTTTGCAGAAATGAACAATGGCTTTGACGACGCCAAAATAAAGAAATTTAATTGGCAAAAATGGAAGTAGCACTAAAATTAAAAAGAATGCAAAGTTTCTATCATGTTTTAACAGTGGTTTTTCAAAAAATTTCTCAAATTTTGGGGGCTACACCCCGCTCTATATTGTCTTTGTGGTTTATGTTAAACTTCGACGATGTTTGAAAACTCAATTAGTTTTATATTACAAAGCCATAGACTAGTAACAAAAATGCCCTAACGGTCATTGCTAAAGGGGAGAATAGGGAAATGCTGCTAAAGCGGAAAAATGCCAATAGTTTAGTGCAGATTAATGTCTGCTCAGCGCCTAAAATTATTGAAACCAGCTTTTAGGTGGAGAATAGGGAATCTAGCCAGCGCCTAAAATGATTGAAACCAGCTTTTTGGTGCAGAATAGGGAAGCAAACCGAAGCGCTTAAAATAGTTGAAACCAGGTTTTTGGTGCAGAATAGGGAATCTAGTCAGCGCCTAAAATGATTGAAACCAGCGTCTGGGGGTAGAATAGGCGCCTCTCGCCATCCACCCTATTCGCGTGAACGCGAGGAATTATCGTAGAATGAACTTAGCACATAAACGCTTGACATTTGCGTGGATACCTGCGTCACATAGGCTGTGTGTAAGTGTGCGTGTAAGTGCATCAGCAGTTCCTGGTGAAGTTCAAGAAAAAACCAGTTTACTTTAGGTAGAGGTAGAGGGATGATGCGTACTCACAAACAATGCCAGGTGTCGTACAATTATTTGCGTACAGCTGAATGTATGAACTCACGCATTATGCTGACCTTGGTTTGCACATGTTGCTCAGGAGGTTGAACAAAATTTATCATGGAACAAATTTTATCGTGTTAAATATACTTACAAGTTTATGTATTGTATCGTACTTATATGCACTACCGTGGTGGAGAATTTGAGTGGACTTGACGAAGCCAAATGCGTTTATGTACATACAGTAGGTAATACGTATACGTACTACGTATATAGACGTATTTTACTATAGGGACGCGGTAACTAATTTTTTTGATAGCGACTGTTTCATATTCATTTCAGTCAGCACAGCGGGGGCCACGTTACATGACACCATCACAGTGTTCTGATCCAGCAGACAACTCCTTGTGCGGAATTAGCGTGATCATTTCGACTCACAAGTTATCTCATAAGCCTTCTCAAGCCAATGTATTATACTTACGCCATTGGGCGGGGGGGGGGGTTCGATTGAGTACGTATCTGAAGCACTTCACGCGAATAGGGTGGATGGCGAGAGGCTTCTATTTTTAAAAAGGCGCTGGTTTCAATCATTTTAGGCGCTGACTAGATTCCCTATTCTGCACCAAAAACCTGGTTTCAATCATTTTAAGCGCTGGCTGAATTCCCTATTCTGCACCAAAAAGCTGGTTTCAATCATTTTAGGCGCTGGCCCGGGTCCCTATTCTCCACCTAAAAGCTGGTTTCAATAATTTTAGGCGCTGAGCAGACATTAATCTGCACTAAACTATTGGCATTTTTCCGCTTTAGCAGCATTTCCCTATTCTCCCCTTTCTTAATGACCGTTAGGGCATTTTTGTTACTAGTTTCTTGCATTTTCCGCTGTAGATCACATACGTATGACTTTTCGACTTTAATAAGCAACCGGCATTTTCCCGGTTAAGATGTGTGTAGCAATGTCGGGGAGGCTAGTGGCGCCGCGTGGGTTAGGATAAAAACCAAAATACTTTTGTTAGGACCTTTTATGCAAAGTTGTGCCCACAAAAGAGAGTGTTTAACGCAATTTTCTGAATAGCTGACGATGTGCGGGGGGAGTAGCGACACCGCGGGGGGAAGGATAGAAATCAAAATAGCAGACTGTTTAATAGCACTTTTTAGGCAATTTTGAGCCCGTAAAATCGTGGGATTAGGGCAGTGTCCTGAATGGCGGGCTGATGAGGTGCCGCGGGGGGGGGGCCGCGCCGCGTAGGGACATAGAAATCTAAGTAGCAGGCACTTATATGCGAATTTCAGAACGCAAATGAGTGTTTAACGCAATTTTCTGAATGGCTGATGATGTGCTGAGCAGGGGGGGGGGGTAGCGGCGCCACGTGGGGACACAGAAATTTAAATAGCAGGCTCTTATATGCGAATTTGTGAACGAAAATGAGTGTTTAATGCAGTTCACTGATCGGTTGCCGATATTTGGGGGGAGGCAGCGGCGTGCGTGGGGACACAGAGATTTAAATAGCAGGCTCTCGCTCTTGTATGCGAATTTCAGAACGCAAATGAATGTTTAACTCAATTTTCTGAATGGCTGATGATGTGCGGAGGGGGGCCGCGTGGGGACACAGAAATTTAAATAGCAGGCTCTTATATGTGAATTTGTGAAGGCAAATGAGTGTTTAATGGAGTTCTCTGAATGGCTGATGATGTGCGGACGGGTGGGGGGTAACGGCGGCACGTGGGGACACAGATTTAAATAGCAGGCTCTTAAAGGGCCCAGGGTCCTCCAATGAGAAAAAATGTTCGCCTCACCAAGGGCTTTCATTTGATACCAAAGTCGGAAACTTTTTTAAAAATTGATTTTTGACAGTCGGACCCTGGTCAGGGCGCCACAGGCCGCTGGGGCCACTTTGGAGGGGGTCCTCCAATGACAAAAAATGATCGCCTCACCAAGGGCTTTCATTTGATACCAAACTTGGAAAATTAACAAAAACTCGATTTTTGACCATTCGGGACCCTGGTCAGGGCGCCACAGGCCGCTGGGATCACTTTGGAGGGGTCCTCCAATGACAATAAATGTTCGCCTCACCTAGGCCTTTCATTTGATACGAAATCTGGAAAATTTTCAAAAATCGATTTTGACCGGTCGGCACCACAGGTGCTACAGGCCGGTTGACGGAGGGGGTCCGGACGACAAAAAATACGTTTGCCTCTAATTGGTATTTTCATTTGATACCAAACATGGGTCACTTTTGGAAAAATCGATTTTTGACCTTTTTGGACCGGTCCGACCGATCAGGGCGCCAGGCCGCTGGGGCCACTTTTGAGGGTCCTCCCAGAGAAAAATGTTCGCCTCACCAAGGGCAAATTTTAAAAATCGATTTTGGACCGGTCCGGACCCTGGCCTGGCTGATGATGTGCCGAGGGGGGCGGCGCCGCGTAGGGCATAGAAATCTAAGTAGCAGGCACTTATATGCAAATTTCAGAACGCAAATGAGTGTTTAACGCAATGCATCGAATGGCTGACGATGTGCGGAGGGGGAGGCAGCGGCGTGCTTGGGGACACAGAGATTTAAATATCAGGCTCTTATATTCGAATTTCAGAACGCAAATGAATTTTTAACCTAATTTTCTGAATGGCTGATGATGTGCGGAGGGGGGGGGGGGGGCGGCGCCGCGTGGGGACACAGAAATTTAAATAGCAGGCTCTTAAAGGGCCCAGGGTCCTCCAATGAGAAAATGTTCGCCTCACCAAGGCTTTCATTTGATACCAAAGTCGGAAACTTTTGCAATTGATTTTTGACCAGTCCGACCCTGGTCAGCGCCACGAGCTGCTGGGGCCAGTTTGGAGGGGTCCTCCAATGACAAAAAAATGATCGCTCTCAATTGCTACGCATTTGATACCAAACTTTGGAAAATTAACAAAAACTCGATTTTTGACCATTCGGAGGACCCTGGTCAGGGCACCACGAGCCCGCTGGGATCACTTTGGAGGGTCCTCCAATGTCAATAAATGTTCGCCTCACCAAGGCCTTTCCCCTGACATTGAAACTTGGAAAATTTTCAAAAATCGATTTTGGACCGGTCAAGTACCCTGACCAGGGGCGCCACAGGCCGCTGGGATCACTTTGGAGGGAATCCTCCAATGACAAAAGTGTTTGCCTCACCAAGGGCTTTCATTTGATACCAAACATGGTCACTTTTGGAAAAATCGATTTTTGACCTTTTTGGACCGGTCCGGACCCTGATCAAGGGCGCCACAGGCCGCCAAAACCTAAACCCCGGCTAAACTAAGATAGCAGGCTCTTCCCTATATGCGAATTTCGAACCAAATGATTTAACGCCATAATCTTTTCGTTTGAAAATGAGTGTTTAATGCAGTTCACTGATCGGTTGCCGATATTTGGGGGGAGGCAGCGGCGTGCGTGGGGACACAGAGATTTAAATAGCAGGCTCTAATATGCGAATTTGAGAACGTAAATGAGTGTTTAATGCAGTTCTCTGATCGGTTGCCGATATTTGGGGGGGGGGGGGGGGCAGCGGCGCGCGTGGGGACACAGAGATTTAAATAGCAGGCTCTCGCTCTTGTATGCGAATTTCAGAACGCAAATGAATGTTTAACTCAATTTTCTGAATGGCTGATGATGTGCGGAGGGGGGGGGTAGCGGCGCCGCGTGGGGACACAGAAATTTAAATAGCAGGCTCTAATATGTGAATTTGTGAAGGCAAATGAGTGTTTAATGGAGTTCTCTGAATGGCTGATGATGTGCGGACGGGTGGGGGGTAACGGCGGCACGTGGGGACACAGATTTAAATAGCAGGCTCTTAAAGGGCGCAGGGTCCTCCAATGAGAAAAAATGTTCGCCTCACCAAGGGCTTTCATTTGATACCAAAGTCGGAAACTTTTTAAAAAATTGATTTTTGACCATTCGGGACCCTGGTCAGGGCGCCACAGGTCGCTGGGGCCACTTTGGAGGGGTCCTCCAATGACAAAAAATGATCGCCTCACCAAGGGCTTTCATTTGATACCAAACTTGGAAAATTAACAAAAACTTGATTTTTGACCATTCGGGACCCTGGTCAGGGCGCCACAGGCCGCTGGGATCACTTTGGAGGGGTCCTCCAATGACAATAAATGTTCGCCTCACCAAGGCCTTTCATTTGATACCAAACATGGTCACTTTTGGAAAAATCGATTTTTGACCTTTTTGGACCGGTCCGGACCCTGATCAGGGCGCCACAGGCCGCTGGGGCCACTTTTGAGGGGTCCTCCAATGAGAAAAAATGTTCGCCTCACCAAGGGCTTTCATTTGATACCAAAGTTGGAAATTTTTTAAAAAATCGATTTTGGACCGGTCCGGACCCTGGCCAGGGCGCCACAGGCCGCTGGGGCCACTTCGGAGGGGTCCTACAATGAGAAAAAATGTTCGCCTCACCAAGGGCTTTCATTTAATACCAAAGTCGGAAATTTTTTAAAAAATCGATTTTTGACCAGTCCGGATCCTGGTCAGGGTGCCACAGGCCGCTGGGTCCACTTTGGAGGGGTCCTCCAATGACAATAACTGTTCGCCTCACCAAGGCCTTTCATTTGATACCAAACTTGGCCACTTTTGGAAAAATCGATTTTTGACCATTTTGGACCGGTCCGGACCCTGGTCAGGGCGCCACAGGCCGCTGGGGCCACTTTGGAGGGGTCCTCCAATGACAAAAAATGTTCGCCTCACCAAGGGCTTTCATTTGATACCCAACATGGCCACTTTTGGAAAAATCGATTTTTGACCATTTTGGACCGGTCCGGACCCTGGTCAGGGCGCCACAGGCCGCTGGGGCCACTTTTGAGGGGTCCTCCAATGACAAAAAATGTTCGCCTCACCAAGGGCTTTCATTTGATACCCAACATGGCCACTTTTGGAAAAATCGATTTTTGGCCATTTTGGGCCTGGTCCACGGTCCGGACCCCTGGCCAGGGCGCCACAGGGGTCCGGCCGGTACCTACTATAAGCCCACGTGGTAGTGCTCCCGCAGCCCACCCCACACCCCCCATATGAAAGCTCTACCTGCAGCGGATCTTTCTATGGAAGAGGTTAAAGTTGGACCTGCGACACGGTAGGGGCTCACCTCCATCAGGGTGCCCCCCAGCCCCACGGATAGGTGGTAGAGCAAAACTAATGGGCCATTTAGATTCACCATATAGGGGTTCCTATTCGAATACGAAACCTCAGCCCAGCAGCTCTTATGTATAGGGCTGCCTACTCCGTAGGCCCAGACCCCCCCTTTTACACGTTAACTAGTGACCACTGGCCAGGGCGCCACAGACCACTGAGCAGCACCATCTCGTTTCCCGGAGATCTTCACCTTGGGGCGATGCTATAACCCCAATATGAGAACCTGCCTTTGAGCCTTGCTCTCTGTAGTCGGTCTAATAAATTTTCGGACTTAGTTTTTTTCCGGGGGGGTCAAAAATCGAAAAATCCCAAGACTACACAGACCTATGGGGGGGTCCTACGGCGAAAAGAAAAATTCGCCCTGAATTGCGGGGGATTCTATGCACAAAAATAGCAAAACTTTATAGAAATTTTAAGTCCTCCGACCTCTAGGGTGGGTGTACAAAAAAATGGAGAAAAAGTACAAGCGGCCAAACCACCTAATTTGCATATCTCGAGATTGGCTCGACCGATTCGGCTGAAATTTTCACAGCATGTACCCCTGCCCACAGGCTCTTCGCACAGCGAGTTTGAGCCCGATCGGTCCACTCCTCCGTGAGTTATTAAAAAAACAGATTCCAATAAGCCGCAAACTACCTTAATTTCCCTATTCTAGGTAGTGCGCTAACGCGCACTACCTGATTTTAGTATTCTAGAGGCGGAATTCATAGAAACAGCTCCGCCATCAAAAGAAATAATGGGTGATAAGCGGCGCAGTGGCGCAGAGATAAGATGTAAAATATCCTGCACGAGAAAGGTAACAGTAGACGAAATCTTAAGAGCTCACGATTCTGCGTCGAATGGTATAAAAAGTTTGGCTCTGTGGCCACTATAGCAAAATGAAAGATAGAACTAAATCAAACCAAGAGTACATAATAGATAAGAGTATGACAACAGGCAGGCTCTCTGTTATCAGAGCAAAACTATGCTATGCGCGCTATCGGCTAACCCCCCCACAAATTGACCCCCTCTCACACCGCCCCTATATGGGTACGGGGTCCAAACGGGGGTCGCTCACTGCTTTGCATAATTACACGTTATAATTAACCGAGGCCTAATTTGGGAACAGGGTGCAAGCGTGTATGCTTAACATATGCATGTAGAAAACATACTAAGCGAGTGAGCGACCCCCGTTTGGAACTATGTACCCATATAGGGGCGGTGTGAGAGGGGGTTAGCCGATAGCGCGCATAGCATAGTTTTTGCGCTGATAACAGAGAGCCTGCCTGTTGTCATACTCTTATCTATTATGTACTCTTGATCAAACTAAACGAAGATTGTCACTACAGCACCTCCGACCCGAAAAATTCGGGCCTGAGGTGGAGATCGAACCCACAACCATTAACTATCTAAGCCAACGCTCTACCGATTAAGCCACCCAGGCACAATCGAACCAAGCTTAAGTTTGAGTTCGTTCCCAGGCTGTAGTGACATTTTAAAAGACGCTTTCGCGTTAGGCTAGGCTCGAAAGTAAGGCTCGAAAAATCAACTCAGGGCAATCTCTACTCTTCATCCCGAATAATCTATTTCCGTGGTTTCATCAGGTTAAAAGCACTTTGCACACATCCTTCCATTACCAGGCAATCGTACTCTGAGGTTTCCGATCAAATCTTCGAATTTTGATTTTCAAAACAATCCTGTAGGAGAAGGGTAACAGTTGGCGAAATCGTCAAGTTGACGATTTTCGTAAACTGCTAGCCCTTCTCGCCAATGTCGCAATTAGCACCCAAGTATAGATAATATATAGATCGTTAGAACTAATTTCAACAGTTCCTGAACCAGCAGAGTCTCCTCGTTCTTTTGAGTGACTTTACCGCGACGACGGGGCCGTCAGGTGCGGCCATCGGCGTGCGACTTCGGCGAGAGTCTCATTGGCACATTTTGACGTACGACTTTAATATTTGCTGGTGCCTGGTTTTTTGCAGAGGTCGCGGCGCGTCGGGACACTCAAAGTTGGAAAGAGAGTTCCGCAATTCTGCGTCGAATAGTCTAAAAAGCTTGGTCCTGTGGCAACTATAGCAAAAGCTGGCTCGAAAAATCAACTCAGGGCGATTTCTACTC
Organism: Trissonchulus latispiculum; assembly: GCA_030248195.1. Classification (NCBI taxonomy): domain Eukaryota; kingdom Metazoa; phylum Nematoda; class Enoplea; order Enoplida; family Ironidae; genus Trissonchulus; species Trissonchulus latispiculum. Next base: position 3,465 of record JASAND010027251.1, on the reverse strand, counting down.
TCCAACCCGAATAATCATTTTTCGTGGCTTTGCATACATCTTTCCATTGCCAGGCATTCGTTCTCGGCGGTTTCCCATCAAATTTTCAAATTTCGGTTTGCAACAGTACCCTGCACAAGGAGGGTAACAGCTGACTTAATCGTCAAGTTGAAGATTTTCGTAAACTGTTGGCCCCCTTCGCCAATGTTCACAAATATTGTAATTCGCACCCGAAGTATCGCCAACTTCGCGATGTCGTCAACTGTTACTTTTCTCGTGCAGGGTACTGTAGTAGTAGTAGTACGATGCTCACAACCTTCCAAAACAAAAATTCTGAGCTTTTGTTACATATCTCTTTTGAATAAAAACTCATTTCAAATGATGTTTCAGTTCTACAAACGGGTACAACTGCTACCAAAGCAAAAAGCCGGATCTTATAAATTTGAAAAAGTTGTACACAAAAAATTAAAGAACAAGGATTAAAACTCTAAGAGGGGATATCTTACTTCGCCATATATATGCTATTTTCCCGTACGAGCCTAACAATTCCAGCCCAATTTCTTAAAATCGGTAAAACCTGATAAATTCAAAACACTAAAATAAAAATTATTTCCAACTGGAATCTTCTCAATAGCTAAAATGGCAATGGTTTGACTATGTTCGCTTTTCCGTTGATAGGTGTGGTAAAACATGACGCCGGCATATCATTTAAGCGTTGGCCTGGCTTACTTAGAGACTGACCTAAGGCACCACCTGAACAGCTGCTACTTCTCACGCCACGTGTTGTCTTCAGCAAGTGCAGCATATGTTGTGATAAGCAAATAATCAAAGCAAAGTAAAGGTAAAGGTAAAGTGATCACTGGAGAGAACTCCAACCTACAGAAGGTTATAGGGTGCCGGTACTCATCTCCGGTTCACAGCCCGAAGCCAGGAGCGACAACTCTAATGTTGACTACATCTGTGGAAGGGGGGCCAGCCCTTCATCAGGCATTGCGCCAGAACACAGACTCCTGTTACCTTCCCACCGTAGCTGGCTTATTTTTACTGGGGGGGGGGGGGGGTGGGGGGGCCCCCCACGCGGCAACCTCCCCCCCCATTCGAGGTTCCCCCCCCCCATAAAAGCCCCCCCCCATAAATTTTTACCATTTTTACCCTAAATTTTCAAGAATTTTAACGAAATTTTCGCTTTTTTAGCGTAAAAACACCTAAAATTAGTCATTTTTTAGCGATTTTTGGCAATTTTTACACAAAAAACGTAAAAATTTGCAAATTTTTTTCCAAAAATATGGCCCCCAACTGTTGGTGAGCCCCCCCATCGCTGGGGGGGGGCAACTTTGAGCCCCCCCCCCCATATCGCCCCCCCATAAATTTTGGCCTAAAAATAAGCCAGCGTAGTGGTACCCATTTACCGACCAGTTAAGGATAGACAACTGGGTTGGCTGGAATCAACACAGAATTGTACGAAATGATGCTGCCTGAGTTGACTCACCTTCTCCGAATGTAATTTTCTAACGGCAAATTCACTGAGTCGCTCTGCAATCAAATGGCACGTTCGCAGAATAAAAATAGTATGATCTAAAGTACCATCGGCATTTGCTGACCAGTCTTGTTCTCGTAAAAGCTTACCTGAAAATAGACGAAGCCGCAAAATGAGTGCGTAAGAGCCGGGAAGGAGTCTGAGGTGAGAGGCACAGGTCAGAGGGGAAGAGTAGGGGTAAGGCGACCCGGCCGTCTCTGTCAACTTCAGTGGAAACAAATCGATTATTCAATTCCAATTCAATTTCAATTCAACTCGATTTTCAATTCAATTCAAGCAGGCATATTAACCGGCAGGCGCGTAGCCAGGGGGGAATGGGGAGAGTTCCCCCCTCGAAATTGTGTTGCCCCCCAGGAAGTTTGTCATGCCATGTGTAAAATGCCCATTTTTCAAAAAATTTCCGCGCCTTCGGCGCGAAATAATTGTATTATGCCATTATAATACGTGTTTCGCACTAACAAAATGAGCACCAATTACCATATTTGGCGTGTGTATACTTCTGCATTTGTTGGGTGCATGAACACGCACTGCGCCTTAAATATTATTGTAATTTCAAAGAATGCTCTGTAAAAATTCCACGAAGTCACGAAATAAAAATTTTTCAGCTTCTGGGGGGCTCGGCCCTCCAGACCCCCCGAAAAAATTTTGCATTCCCCCCCGAAATTTTTTTCTGGCTACGTTAGTGTTAACCGGCAGCTATTTTGCTCAAAAATGTGCGCAATGACCTTTTGTGCGCATGTTTTTCAAACGAACATAAAGAAACTAGTAACATTACCTTAGTTATATCTATACAAGGATAAAAATGCTCCGATGGAGCATGAAAAATGCAATATGGGTGACATTAGGTTTCAAGCGGAAATAGGACCAGGTTTTAAAACGTTAATATGGGAGGGGCAGGTTGTAAATGCTAAGGAGGACTAGGTTAAAAGCGCAAGAATATGGACCAGCTTCGCTAAACAACCCATATTCGAGGAAACTGCCCAGACAAAAATGCTGGCGGCAATCCTTCAATAACCGTCTAACAATCTGCCAACACGACTTTGCAGCTATTACCTGGCTTTTCCCTAGGCAAAAATTTCTGGGGGTGGGGGAGTCTGGTGGGTCCCCCCCAGGTCTGGGGGGGATTTTCCGAAAAAATGCCTAAAAATATATAGTTGTTTTTTGCTGCTGAGCTAAAAAATTGACTATTTTTAACTTAAATTTAAGCTTAAACTAGCTAAAAACTGCTTAGAAATGGGTAAAAATCCGGCGAAGCCGGAAAAATCTTTCAAAATTTACCCTCAAAACCCTATTTTTCCGGGCACTTTGGAGTTCTGGGGGGAAGGCCCGAATCCTGGGGGGGCGATTCTGGGGGCCCTCCACCCCTCCTCCCCCCTGTAGGAAAAAGCCAGATTACTATATATAGTTGTGCTCAATAATAAAGTAGAGTCAAAACTGTATTCGCACTAACTTAATACAACACAACATAGACTGAACATAACATAGCAGATTCTGCACTGACAGTGCAAAATAGAACGCTTTAACTATAACTGCGTCGTTTGTGTATATATGCCACGTACTATCAGCCTAATCGTACAGGCTGCCTGGTTGTACGTACAAACAGCCTTAAAACAGATTGTACGTACAACCAAAACTGTCACAACAGGAGGTCTTCATCTATTATATACTTAGACGTTACGCATATGACATTTATGCATATGTGTACGCGCATATATATATCTAGAGGGGGGGGGGGGTACAAAAACAGGAAAGTCGTGCGTTGAAAAGTTTAATCTGCCATATCTCAAAAACGGCTCGGCCGATTTTGCTCAAATTTGCAGAGCATGGACCCCTCGTGAAGGGCTTTCTACTGGTACAATATCAAGGCTCTAGCTCAACTCCTCCGCCGGCACCAGGGGAAACTATGTTCCAACACTGCGCAATACGCCTTTTTTCCCTATTCTAGGTAC